>JASANN010000297.1:2535025-2545298 GCA_031762395.1 Calameuta pygmaea | reverse complement strand
GCCGCCGCCGCCGCCGCCGCCGCCGCCGCCGCCGCCGCCGCCACTGCCACCGTTCACACTCGCCAATCCGTACGCATTGCCCAGTGGTTGTTGGGCGAGAGGCTGGTTTCCCCAGCTGCTCTGGAAGCGACGTTTAGATTCCCCCTGGTTCTGGTGACCCCCGTCGAACTTTCGCTTACCTGCTGTCAGGAGAAAGAAGAATGACGATTATTAGAAAATTTCAAAATTCATTTCGACCTCCGGATCCAATTAGGATCCAAATTCGTATAATCTTTATGGGCTAGCTATCTCTTTTGTTCTCTATCGTAAATTATCTTGTCTGTCCTACGTCTACGTGAAACTTACTTATGGTCAGATATATGTGTGTATATATACCGATTGATTCTTCCGTCTGCATGGCCGTGTGTCTCTCGTTAACTAAGATAAAAATTTGGCCACTTTTTTTTTTTTTTCGTTCCTTACCTTATCGTATATATATTTGGGTCTTTAATCTCCTTTAATAAAATCCTTGACCATCCGTGACAAATTCTTCGTTGGATTTGCTGAATGAGAGACTCTAGTCACTGCTTACTCGCTACTCGAGTGATTCGTAGCTGGGACAAAAGTCTTTTTTTTTTGGCTTTTCCTTTCAATCGAGTATTTCGAAAATTAGGTTAAATTCAATTTAAACTCTACAGTCGATTTGTCCCAACTTCGTTTGACCCGAGTGTACCTTAACATTATGTCTCTAGCATCTAGACCTACCTAGGTGGGATCGTTAGTATGGATTTGGATGGATGACAGGTACCTTGGAAGGAAGCAGGGACGAAATTGTATCCTAATGAAAGAAAAAAAAAAATAATCCACACCCGGTCTCGTATAAAGTATCAAAAGATATACCGAGAACAAATTTTCCTAGAATATTACAATTGTCCTTTTCACATTTTACTCCATTGTCCTTCCCAATCTCTCAGACGAAGATTTTTCTATGCCACTTGGACAGCAGCCCATCTGCTTTCTCCATGAAACCCAAGCCAATACACTCCCAGCACGTTTTGCCGCTTGAGACACAAAAATCTTTTGAAACTCGACCAATTCTCAAAAGCACACAGCCAATTTCGAGTAAACTGTGTGCAGTGAATTAAAAAAAAAAAAACCCTAAAAGTACACTCGATACAAATATTCGCAGTGCTGGCAAGCATTGCATAAAAATAATTTAAATACGAAAATTTCATCTAGTGTCCGAAGTTGAAGTGACTTCCAAAGAGAAAGTAGATTCCATAGTCAAAAAAAAAAATTGACAGAGAAACGTATTTACGTGAAAGTAAGCAAAAACAAGCGCATCTATTGTTACACGCGAATTGGCTGGCTGAGAAGGGAGACTCTGATACCGCTGTAAAGTCCGTTATTAATAATCCGTATGAAAGTCAAGCAGGACTACCGGGTATATGAAAAATCTTGTTAAACGAAAGTACATGTGAATTAAGTGCGATGCAAGGCATATTAGTGAATTACGTCGAACTGGGTTAGAAACGTCGACGCGTATTCGACGCGCAAATTTCTCTGCGTGTAATAAGGTGCAATTGCGAACAGCCATACTCCTAGTAAACAATGGGAAGACCCGAAGACAGCTGGTACCAGAGTAAGAAATTGTTATCGTAATGAATTTACGAGGAGTCCGATTACGTAACACGAAAAATGGCCGACTGCAAAAGAAAGGAGGTTCGTCAGTTTGACGGACGACGAAAAGAAAGACTGCGAGCGACCGTCGGTAAGACTTGCCGCCGCACGAGCGAAAGACGATACACGTGTGCGTGAGAGGCGTAAAGGTCAAAAATATAATAAGATAACCTCTCGCGTCTGTTTTGCGAACTGCATTTCGAGTCTCCTCTGCTTGCGCAACGAATGTGGATTAATAATAACGAGAACGACAGGCGTAAGCGTCAGGACAATTGTTATGAGAACAGACTCAAGATTGAACAATCTTTTTTATATTTACTTTCTTTTTTTTATAAATATCAAAAATACCGACGTTCGTCGTGACGTGACGGATTTTGGGTTATTTAGCTGTAAAGAGCGCAAATCTATAGATACATGATCGAGTAAGGCAGCGACCTCAGCAGCTTCGCAGCGAAGACCAAAAAAATTCAAAAAATGGTGTCGACCCAAACTACAATGTATTTAGCCAAAAGAAAGGACTAGCGACTCGATTTTATGAAAAAAAAAAAATTTTTTAATTTATAAGATCAGTGCACAAAGCATCGACTACCAATAAATCGCGTCTTTCAAAAAAAAAAAAAAAAAAAATAGGAATCCTACAATAACGAGACAGAAAAGAATATAAAAAGTGCCGAGCAGCTAAGGATCAAGCAGCAGAGATAAAATTTCGTCTGAACGATAAAAAAAAATCGCAAAAAAATTTCGATAATTTTTTTTTCAACGGCGCATATCTATCCACTATGAAATGTCCTGGACAGGAGCCGAAGAGGACTAAATGCGGCATGTAGGTTAATGGAGACGGAAGAGACGGGCGACGGGGAGGACGAGGGAGTAACGAGAGTAATAAGACTACAATAGAAAAGAAAAAAAAAAGTTGATTGTTTTGTGGAGATACAGACCATCCTCACCTGGTAAACTTCCCTTGGCGCGGACCCCCCCACGGGCGGCCGGTCGCTGGGCCCCATGAGCCCCTGAGGTTGCGGGGTTGCGTCCCCGACTGACCGGCCCACGGGCCTGGGGGCCACCGACCCGGCCACGCGGCGGCACTACTCCACGTCCACGACGACCAGCCTGACCAAACAACACACACCCAAACGTTACCCCAGAGTTGCTCGTTACTGGACACACACGCAATACCTTCCTTCCTTCCTTCCATCTTTTCGTCAACACACGTCACTCAGTGATCGCTCGATCAACATTGTAACATGTATGTATGTGTGTGTGTGTGTGTGTGTGTGCGCGCGCGCGCGCGTCTCTATATATGTATATATAAGAGTACAGAGAACGAATAATATGACAAAACTATCTTATATATACATATATAGTGAAAAGGGTGTGAGAACACACACACACGCACATACACATATAGTATATAGAATACACATTTACTCAAGACTATTGGCACCACCTGAAGATGGTTCTGTCCATTTGATTTCGATTAATTCCTACGATAGAATCAACTTCAGGCGATACAATGGTCCTGAGTAGCTGTGCATATATTTATATACATACATATGTGTATATATATATATATATGGTAGGGGGGGTTATTAAGACGACGTACGAGCTGAATATAATAATAATGTTATGAAGATAACTTAAATTCTTTCAACGACGTAACGCCGCTACGTTTCATGTAATATCATCTGTTTGCGGCCAACTTCAGCTGGTCCGATTGTCGTGAATAACCCTGTATATATATATATATATATAACGATAATAAATAAGAGATCTCCTCCTCCCTCCCTAACGCCACTAATCACGTAGCCGCGCATCGCAAAAGCCCGTGACGGCTTCCTTAATGGCGGCGTCGCTGTTTACATCTAAATCGCAATGCTAACCTCGTGAAGTAAACTAACTGCTACTATGGGCATGTATATATATATATATAGATAGATAGACAGAAAGACAGGGTTTTTTTCAGGGGGCCTCATAACGGTTGGAAAGCTTATATCTTCGAGTTTTCTTTCTTTTCTTTTTCTTTTCCTTATCCGTCTCTTTTCTTTGGCTTAAATAACGTCGTCGGACCTTTGCTATTCCGTTTTATTATTTTCTCCTTTCTTTTCGTAGGGTGAACAGGAAAAGTTTCTGTTGTTGTTGTCGGGTGAGTGAATTGGTTTAAGGCCGGTGCTACCAGTAAGTGGCCCCTGACCTAATATGAGACTGTGTCCAGGTAGAGATTAAGGTAGAGATGTAGAGATACAGACAGAATTCAGGATGAGATTGACAGTAGCGATTAGTGATTGACGACAACGACGACGAAGACAGAACAAAGAGAGAACTGTCGTCCGGTCGCAGAAATGACTGTGTGAGGAGTGAACGTGCGCGCGCACGCGCGCGCGCATGCGCGTGTGAGAGAGAGAGAGAGAGAGAGAAACTGACAATCAGACTCCTGTAAAAAGTATGACGGATACAATGAGACAGAGAAGGACGGACATAACGTATAAACAGTAAGAGAAAGAGTGACCGAGTGAGTGTTGTGATTAATGTGATAGAAAGAGAGAGAGAGAGAGAGAAAGAGAGAGAGAAGAGTATAGTGTGCGTTTCGTATGTTAGAGAGAGGGTGTCGTTTCGTTTTTTTTTTCTTTTTGGCCGGTGTTGTTGACCTAGGACCAAATCCTTACTAACCAAAATCTCTTTACACACAGCAGCAGAGTTAGCAGAGTTATCCAAAGTGGTAAAGCGTAAAGCGGGCCGGATTGGTGATTTGGCGAAGGTACTTTAAGCGACACAAGCTACTGCACCGGCAGCTAGAACAACAAAGTCAATCGAGAGATATGTATAATGGTAAAAAGCGTGAAAAAAAAAAACAGGGCGGGCAACAGCAGCAAAATAACATATTCTAAGCGTAAAAGCGTTTCTAGTGCAGAAAACGTAATAAACGCGTACCCGTAATGCAACGTACCGCGTGTATGGATTTATTACGGGTATATACGTTGCGTACGCGGATACGTCGTGTATTACGTACGGTTATGGCAAAACAAAAAACTGAAGCAAGCGATAAGGCCGTGACACGTGTCCTTTGTCCTACTGGCACTAAACCCACCAGTAAATATTATATACTATTATTCCTAATTATCATTAGCATTAATAATATTATTTATAATAATAATATATATATGTCATGTGTCTCCTTATCTCATTCCCTTTTCTATCCATGGAAACTGTCGGTATGTGTGTATACATATATAGCTAAGCGCGATATCGTGATAACACGGTTGAAACACCCTTTTTTTTCTTTTTTTTTTCGAAATATACACATGACTAAGAGGGCGACGTCAGCTCTTGGTGCTCGTTCGACTTTTTTTTTTTTTGAAAACGAGACTTTTTTTTTAAACACGTTTTCTTTTTCTTCTCCGCTATACCCAATATTCTTTTTCTCGTACTCATTTTTTTCTTTTCTTTTCTTTTCCTTTCCAATCTGCGGGACTCGACTCGCCGTTTTTTGTCGGCAAATCGTCGATTGCGATTCACTCTTTTTTTTTTTTTTAAACAAATTCACATATTCACGCAAACGATGATAAATTTTTCCGCGGGATCGTGAGTTTATCGCAATCCAACGATTTACGAGAGTGTGAGAGAGAGAGAGAGAGAAAATAAAAATATACATATATCTAGACTATATGTAAAAAATGAACAAAAGGACAGATAGACAAGCGACGGCAAAGTCCTTAAGGACGTTCACAGGGTGTCCAAGGCTCTCGTATTTTGGAAAACCCTGTAATTTGACATACAAAAAAAAAGATACATCATATCCGAGCCACGAGACGCAACGTCGCTCCGAGAAAGTTCTGAGAAGTATAAAAAAAAAAAAATAAGGAAGAAAAGGGAACGATAGTCTTTTTCTTTCTCTTGATTTAAAACAAACAAAAAAATGAAGCAAAAAGGAAACGAAAAGAAAAAAAATCACCAAGGTACATTCTCGATCGGTCCTCAGGACCTTCGTTCTTGTAATTCGCCTCGAACCTCCGTGTCATCACGTAACTCATTCGTATCTTCCATTCATCACGATGATTCCTTTCCTTATCATTGTTTTCCTCCATTTCTTCAAATCATCATCCAATCTACCCTCCTCGCTCATTACCGTGGATACGATAAGAACCTCCAAAAAGTCAAGCCTGCCGTACTCCAGCAAAATTTGCTGGACGAGACGAGCGAACGAGAGAGAGAGAGAGAAAAAGAGGAAAAAAAAAGAAGAGCAAAGCCAAACCGCAACACCAAGAAAAAATCGGTGCAACGGGATCTCAGCGTTATAAAGTGGATCGAGAAAAATCTCCAATTTCGATTTTCTCGAATTCCTTTCTTTCTCTCTCCATTCCTCGTCCCTTCTCTCTCCTCCCTTATCGCAGTCAGTCATTTTCCCAGCGGTCACTTTCGCATCTTTCACTGACATCAACGTGCCCCCCCCCCCATAACATCACCATACCCCCCCCCCGCCCATATCCTCCCCATACCCCCCCCCCCGCCCATATCCTCCCCAAGCACAGTTCATCGGTTCAGCCCATCTTACATTCTCATCTTACTCGTCCCTTCCTCTTCGTACGTTCAACTCTTTCCGTCTTTCTTCTCCTTTTATTTCTTTCCTTTCCTTTCTCTTTTTTTTTTCTTTCCCAACCAACGACCGCGTCCACTACTCTCGTACCGTCTCCACGATACCTCTTTTCTTGGCAGTACCTCACTTCAATTTTGACTTAGACATAATTTGGAATGGGTCTAACCATGGCTCAGATATGATTTTGACAAGCAATTTGACAGTGGCAATGTGTTCGGGTTAGATGAGTTAGTCGTGACAATAGACAGTCTTGGATATCGCTTTAGTCGGGTGCGGCAACAGATCGCAGTCAAGGATTATTCCGAACAGGCGTAGCAAGGTTCGATGAATTGGATGAACGATGATCGATCAGAGAGAGAGAGAGAGAGAGAGAGAGAGAGAAAAAAGAAAATAATGACGATACAAGACAGAGTGAGACAGAGTGAGACAGAGTGAGACAGAGCGAGACAGAGTGTAAACAATCTTTTTCCAGCTCGCGAACGGACATCGCTGCGACGACGAAGCGCAATAATAACAGTAAGCCAATGTGAATAATACGTAACAAAAAAAAAAAAAATTTCATCACAGCAAAATACAATTAAAACGTCTCGTTGTCGCATCCGCACCGAACATATCTACGCGTTAAATTATCATTATAAGACGCACGTATATAGATATATTAATATTCAGATACATAGGCAAACGGACTCCCACGTACCTACCAACGTATGCACGATATGCGCAGACGTCAGATTCTTTTAAAAAAAAAAAAATTTTTTTAGCAATATATACATTACAGCGATTAGTATCGATTAATTAGTAAACGATTAATTGGTGATGAAGCCGGCACAAGGTTATTTAAGGAAAAAAAAAGCCGTATGATTAATCGTACACACGCACAGGCCACGAATCGCGTGAGCGAAGGCAATACGCTTATTGCGTATGGCTTTGGAATAAATGTGAAAGAGAGAATTTTTAGAACAGTCTCGGGAGAAAGAAAGAAAGAAAAGAGAAAGAGAAAAAGAGAGAGAGAGAGAGAGAGAGAAACAATAGTGTATCGAGAAAATCGATATACCAGATATGTAAAAAAAAAACTGCTAAGACCGCCGACGCAGTGTGTAAAAAAATTTGAAGCGCGGTTTCCAAAAAAAAAATGGGGGGTGGCTGGTGGTCGTGGTCAGCAGGCGATGCAAGTGAGTACGATGACGATGTAAAAAAAAAAATTTAATGAGAACAAATGTCGTCACCAACAATGAACGGCAGACAATGAATGAGTGACTTAGGGGGGGGGGGGGGAGGGAAAGAGAGAGAGAGAGAGGACGGGTTTAATATATATATATATATAAGTTCCGCGAACACTGTGCCACAATCAAACTACCGCATATTGTCGTAAAAAAAAAAAATTATTCAGAGAGAGAGATATATATATATATATGAAAAAAAATATATATATATATGAATTCAAGAACGAAAAAAAAACAAAAAAAAAACGACTTTAAAACGATTAAAAAAGGCGACCCACCGGTTGAGGCTGCCTGCCTCTCCCTCTGGCAGGTGGCGGAGGCGGCGCATAATCGAAATAGTAATCTTCGTATCGATAATAGTCATCGTAATATGGATCACTGTAGCCACCTCGATAATCCCCATAACCGTAATAGTCGTAATCATAATCTATAAAAACACACATTACAAATAGACCCAAGTTTAGCCACGATGTATTATCCAAATTGGCAGCTTATATACTCAACAAGAGAAGAAGAGAGTACAACAACGAACCAGAACGAACCAAGTAAGAGGAAAACAAAAAAAAAGTTGTGTGTATATATATACATACATATACATATACATAGTGCAACGTTTACGTATATGCGAGGGTCGAGAAGATTCAAAAGAGAAAAAAAAACAGTTACACGCGTCGCCATGACGACACCCCCTCCCCTCGTATACGTAAACATCGAGAAGAGCTATACATATATATATATATATATATATATATATATATACACACGTGAATAAAAAAAAACCAGGGCATGCCGGGAAAAGACAGAAAATTGTGTTTTTTTTTTCAAATTCCAACGCGCTGCTCGAGAGACACGAGAAAACGTGGTTCGATAATATTGATATCGATATTATCGTATTTCGTCGACACGCCTCCTTCCCCGTATATACGCACAGCAAGGCCTATACGTATGTACGCGGGAGAGTCAAGCAGACAGAATTCATGTTATCCGACGCATCGATGGTATACATATATATATATGCGTATCGCGCAGGTTTCGAATTAATAGAAGGATAACGAAGAGAGAGAGAGAGAGAGAGAGAGAGAGAGAGAGAGAGAGAGAGAGAGAGAGAAAGAGAGAGTGAAAAAAAAGAATTTCTTTTTTTTTTTTAACAAAAATTATTACCCTACCACCATACGTCACATCACGATCATAATGCGTATGTATTGTCTTTCAGGGATCGTCGAAAATCGCGTGCTCGAATGCATTCGAGAGGTCGATACCTCGATAAGCGAGATTCGATATATCGACGCTCGACTCTCGATTTTAATCGCAGACGAATTTTAAAGGTCGATCCTCGAAATCGTCATGACGACGTAAAGTCGACGAAGCGGCAGCTTAAGCCCTAAAAAAAAGCCTCCCGATGCAAATATGGGGGCTTCGCAACATCGTCGCGCCGCTCGCGATCTACGCGAACAAAATTCAACGAGAAAGAAAGGACGTCGCGTACGTGTAGCATGAATTTTCGACGATCTTTGTTCCGATATATATACATATATATATATATAGATATATGTATATACGATCGAACGCGCCAATATCATGATAACAAGTTATCAGCGTGTTCCGAGTGTGTGATAAAATTAACGGAATATATATACATATACGTGTGTTGTGGGTAGTGAACGAAAAAGAATAACAACGACAGAAGAGAAAGAGAGAAGATATGGTAAAAAAAAGAAAAAGAGAGAAAAGAAAAGAAAAATTATTAAAAAAAAATCAACAATATTTTACCGACAGTCAATGATAACAACAACAACAACAACAACAATAATAATAAAAAAAACAATGACAACGTACTACCGGGGAGATAATATGTGTATATATGTATATACGTGTGTATATATATATATATATATATATGTATTGTACATATACGATTACTTCTACGTTTGCATTCGTCATTCTCATAAGTCGCGGCTTACCTATGTCCTTGAGAGCTGTAAAATAGATTTTTGACTTTTTCAATCGTTGACGCACAAAGGACACTCGTACGTGGAATATAATGATGTTTACTTCAAATGATATCCTTTCGACTAAAAAACCAACCAACACGCTCACATTTAGGAAAGGGCAACGAGAGAGAGAGAGAGAGAGACAGAGAGAGAGAGAGAAAGAAAGAAAAAAGAAGAGGACGAAAGAAAAAAAAACCTGATACGTTATAACGTAAGGGATAACATGAATGTATATATGTATGTGATGATTCGACGAAAAAAAAAACAACCAACAAGAACAACAACGCTGGGAGGGATGGGGGGGGGGGGGAGACGGAATCGAACCGGGCAGCGGGACGTAAGGGAAAAGAGTCAATGGAGTCGTGGATAGGACCGGGAGATGCTGACGTGAAACTTTGTTTGGAGAAGAGCAGGAGGGGAGGGCGGTACTGAGATTACGGGAAGGAAGATTGGAAAGTAAAAAAAAAACGAAGTAATAAATCAATAAAAAAAAAAGAGAGAGAGACACGAGATAAGACTATCCTTGACAATGCTGGCGGAAAGACAAATTTACGCTTGCCACTCGGATTAAGTTACCGTCAGGGGGTACCAAACTGAGTACAAGAAAAAAAGAGAGAGAGACAAACGATACGCATGCAATTGTCGGTGACTCTCTTGTTTGGTTTTGATGGGATTAATACGAGGGAAGACAGAGTGAGAGAGAGAGGGAAACAGGGTATTGTCGTTGTAGGGATGTAGAGAGAGAGAGAGAGAGAGAGAGAGAGAGAGAGAGAGAGAGAGAGAGAGAGAGAGAGAGAGAGAGAGAGAGA
>JASANN010000297.1:2472859-2534925 GCA_031762395.1 Calameuta pygmaea | reverse complement strand
GAGAGAGAGAGAGAGAGAGAGAGAGAGAGAGAGAGAGAGAGAGAGAGAGAGAGAGAGAGAGAGAGAGAGAGAGAGTTCAATTTCTTCGATTATCCTCTGTATAACGGGTGACACAGGAAATGGTAGTGGTAAGGTAATAAAGGTGCTGCTGTATACGTAATAATGACGCAAGATATACATGTACACGCACGCGCACATACACACAAAATTATGGAAAAAGAAAACCAAAAAAAAAGAAGGTATATACCACTGACACACAATTCTGTGAAAAATTGCGCGGACACGCGGATTACTCGTCAAGGCGGGAAAATATAAATGGTTTTCCTCGTGCTTTGGTCGTTCCGAACGTAACGCGAGAATAAGTGAAAGAAAAGTTCGTCTGATATGGACTCTGCGGTACACAGTCAGTGAAAAGCGAGAAAGGGAATTAAAAAAAAAATTTTCTTCGTTGCGAATCAATGAAATAATATTTTGAAAAAAAAATAGAAAAAAAAATTTGAACAAATTTTCGTGCCACTTTCTCACTACAACCTTCCGAATTATCCTGAAACCTTTAGAGTAAAAATTTAACGCGTTTCCACATAGTCGCTCCGACCCGTAAACGACGTTGCGCGAAAATGCCCGGCCGAAGAGAGAAGAAGTTAAAAAAAATTGCAAAATTCGTAAGAGTGCGATTCTTTTTTTTTTTTAATCCGACTGAACCAAGGGATTTTGAATCGCGTGATTATTCGCAACGCTCGCGCGAACAGGCGAAAATTCGACGTTATCCTCCTTGGACGTGAAAGGAAAATAGGAAACGTACTGGGATGCAGAGGAGCGAGGGGATGTTATGTAATGAAGAGATACGTGTTCGTATAATCCTGCTTGGCACTGCGAGTGTCCTTCGCAAAATGAAAAAAAAAGTCTCGGCTAAGTCGTATAATATTCACACTTTTCAAAGTTGCCTATCATGCGCGTAAGCCAAGGTATGTAGTGAGATAGTGAAGAAAATCCCCAAAGGCATGCGGGACACATATCTGTGTTATGTAAAATTTACTGAAGAATTGAAGGAGAATAAGAATTAAAAAAAAAAATTAAAAAAAAATTAAAAATATATATACAAAAAAAAAGAGTAAGGGATAGAGAATAATATGTCCAAAGTAAAGGAATGAATTGGCCATTGCCATTTTCTTTCTTTTTTTTGTCAATCTGTAAATCACGGGAGGGGGAAGAAAAGAAATCAATGCCAATGAGCCAGGACCTTCGAATCCTATACTCGAAAAAATATGTTCGATTAGGGTTTGTACACAGTAATGAACCTGAAAAATTGGCGATGACTGTACCAAAGAAAAAAAAATTATCCGCGTAAGATCATTCAAAAACGAAGGCAAGACAGAACGAATAGTAAAAAAGAAAAACCGACTGGAACAAAAAAAAAACAATCGAACATCCGTTCCAGGTACTGGGTGAGAACGCGTCACCAAAAAGAAAAAGCATGACGTTATCATCGAGTATTCAGACAATGACTTTTTTTTTAATTCTCAAGATAACAGCAAAAATAGTAAGAAAAAAAAAGTAACACGAGGCTAACTCCAGTCAAAATCGCGTACTTGTTATCTCGCGACACAACAGATCGATTGATATTGAAAGAAAAAGAACAATCGCGACAAGCGATTGTCGCATCTTTTTTTTTTCCTTTTTCTTAGTACAGAAAAACGTAATCTCGTAAATGCCAAAGGTGAGGGGTCACGTATAAAACATCCACACGTTACCGTAACCCAATCGTTAAAAATCATTTCTTGCACAACGATCGATCTTGTTCCAAATCGTCATAGTACAGAAGAAAAAAATTTGAAAATTACAAATTTCCCGCCAAACTCGACCTCCCGATAAAGAGATAAAGCGCCTCGCGACCGACTCCCCGTCACGGTATACAGTAACGTGCGGATAAACTAGTAAAACGAAAGACTGTAAATAAAAGATGGTACAGGTCGTGACTGAGAGGGTGTGGGTGGGGGGTCACTTACCATAATCGCCGCGTCCCATTGGTCCCCGCATGCCCGCGCCAGTTCCGCGGGGCCCCTGACCAGGCCCACGAACTGGCATCGGGCCCCCCAGCATGCTAGCATGTAACGGAGACCCCCTACGAACAATGAATTCAATGTAAAATTAACTTAACCCTTTCCCCTTCCGCCGCAATAAAAGTCACACTCGAAGGCAAAAGATAAAAGATATCCAAAAAAAAGAAAAGAAAAAATTACCCGCTGCGTCCCTGCATGGTCTGCATCATTCTACGCTCCCTGGCCCGCAGGATCTCTTCCTTCCTCTTCTTGTCGGACGGAGGTTTCGCAAGCGACACCTCTATATGGGAGCCGCCGATCTCTTTCCCATTAAGTTCGCGCATCGCCTAAGGAATCAGCCTCGGTAAATACAGGGAAAAAGAAGAAAAAAATATAAAACAAAGACTCGATACCTTAACAGCATTATCCCTATCTTCAAAGTGAACGAAGGCATAATCCTTGATTTTCTTAACCCTCTCGATTTTCCCATATTGTTCAAAGGATTCCTTCAGTTTCTCTTCCGAGCAGTCTTGTGTCAGGTTTCTTACATATAGCACACGTACCTGGTGACACAAAAGTCGCCCTTCATTTCAGACCAAGTGAAACCAACCACCAAGAGGTGGCACAAGGACGAAGCACCAAAAAGGACTCGGGCCGTTGGTCCTTTTCCAAGTGTCACGGTAAAACACTCTGAACGAGCCTCGACCAAGAAGAGGATTTGAGATTTATCCAAAAAAGAAAAGAGTCTAACGTCTTATTTGAAAAAAAAAAAAAAAAAAAATGTCAAATCCACACCTCGGCCATGTTCCCGGTTCCCTACCCAAAGTGAACATTACCGAAGGCACAAAAAAAAAAGAAGAGCTTGGCGCCGGCTCGTGATCTTACTTTGGACATGGTTTGCTCGTCAGGCTCCTCTTGAGGATCGGCCCAGTCAACTATGATATCACAGCCCCAGACCTTGATTCGGCCAGTGCCCAGCCTCCGCTTTGCTAAGGAGGCTGCCTTGTGAGACTCGTACTCCAGAAAGCAGAAGCCTCTGTTCTTCTTTTTGTCATCCGGCGAGCTGTAGATAATCACCTCGGTCAGGCCAGCTGTATCGTGGAAAATCATACAAAACGTGGGTAAGGCTCACTTCGACGTAGTCAAAAGTAAATCGATTTAAATAAATTATAAAAAAAAAAAATATATATATATACGCATATAAGATAACTACGGGGTACAGAACGGAAAATGTGCGAGAACACAAGGATATAAACAGATTCAAGCAACTATGCCCAATTTTTCTTTTTTTTTTCTTTTTTCTTTTTTGTTGTCTTTCTCGATCTCAGTACGAATGGTATGAACAGAAAATAAAACGCACTGCACTTGGTCGCCAATTCTTTGTCGCAATGTGAAAAACGCGCGACGCCCGCGATCGAGCTTGGACTGAAACGAAGCGAACGAAATTTTGCTCGTCGCGCACTCGTCAAGAGATTCGCTTTCGAAGATACGATATATCGAGTATGACAATGAGTGACAAGATGGGAAAAAAAACAGAGAAAATAAAAACAAGAGGAAAAGTACCAAAAGCAAAAACACGAGTACAAACGAAAAAAAAAAAAAAATTCTCCCCGCAATGCTCGACTCTTCGGCAACGGAGCTAAGTACCAAGACGCGATATCTATTGACACGATGGACACATGTGTGTATATATATATATATATATTTATACACACACATATATATCTATATATACGTATATAGTTAATTCTTCGGCCAAGCATTTTTCCCCATCTGTTCGTGTCGCAGATGACAAAGATAAAAGATGAAATTTCGGCTCGTCCAACAGCAAAATATTGGTCTGCTCGTAAGGACGATCCCCGATTACGTATTTAATACAGAAGTATGTTGGCTGTCGTTAATGGCCGTGGGGCGGGGGGCGGCGGGGGGGGGGCGGAGGGGCTAGAATAATCAAGTGCGCGTTATTATTATTATTATTATACTATTAACTTTGGCACAGTGTTGTGATTGTTTGTATGTATCATCATTGTCATTTCCCTCTCATTTTCTTTTTTTCTTTGTACTTTTCCTTTTTCTATTTTTTTAAAGGCTCGCGGGAACGTCCGTAAGTCGACCCGCCGTTGTTCGAGACGTGCCGACGGGTACGTATGCTTTTTTTTTTTTAAGCGTGTGTGATAAGGGTAGAAGGGGAGGATGTTGACGTTTCTCTATGGACATATGTATATTTCCTGTTCTTACCAGTAAAGAAAGAAAGAAAAAAAAAATAAATATAAAAAAGAAAAAGATAATTAAAATTTATCTTCGCGTACGATCAGTTTCGCCGTAGTTGCTTGTGACTGTGAATGCATTTTTTTTTTTTAAATGTCTTTCGCTTTCTTTTTCTTTTTTTCAACAAGAGACAAACAAAAAGGGGAACCTGACGTTTTTCTATGTTAGGAGACGACATACGTGTTTTCAATGTCAAAAAAAGGCTTTCGAAACGAAACTTGAAGATTAAAACGAGATAACGCCGTAGAACGCACTCCAAGGAGCGACAGAGAGACATCATGTCAAACAAAAAACCGGACACGCGGTCGGTCCGAGATGTTTACACATTTAAAAAAAAAAAAAAAAGAGAAAAGAACAATCGATGGAGTTCGATTGCTCGAAATAAAGTTTGCTCTTGGACGTTAGTATGATATCGAGATAAATAAGAAAAAGAAAATTAATTATCAAGATAAAAAAAAATTCATTAATTATCAAGATCAAGAAAGTCGTACCGGCGACGGTACTTAGTACAAAAAAAAGTCAAATTCGACTCCTGATCGAATAACATATAAACGTTGTATAACGTGTAAAGAAAAAAAATTATTCAAAAGAGGTAAAAAAAATTCTCAAAACTCTATTTACACTCTTAACCGTAAACGTCACACGATTCGTTCTGACCGATGGAGCAAACACTTCAGACAGACCGGTGGTTTCGCGATTTGAAAAAAATAAAAAATAAAAAATAAAAAAAATAACGTATGTCAGACAGTCCGACTATCTACCGCAATGCTTTTTAGGATATGGTTCACCTCTCCTTCCTCTCAGTTTACATAGTCGAGCTCTGACGCTCGCTCTATTCTTTTTTCTTCTACCTATATGATTATTCTGTTTTTTTTTCTCTTTTTCTCAAAACAAACACCGTGGCACACATTCTCCCATCCAACGAACGCGACAGTCGGATGTAACAAAAAAAAAGGGAAAAAAAATTCGCTTTCCCCCCCCCCCCCCCCATAAGCCACAATAGCAACGCCGGGGGGTGCGTCTGAAGCAAGTTCCACGTGTCAAGTAGTCGCGTTTGAATTAATTATAACCAGAAAAGAGTCACGTAAATCGTTGGAAAAATGTACATGCCTGGTGTGTCTACGCACTCCTAACGCAAATGGTATTGACGTATTTATAAATCCTAAATCAATAATAAAATTCGATCAGCCTTCGCCTCGTCGCATCAACTTTTGGCACTTGCCTCCGGGGATGTGTTTTTTGTCGCTGGGTCTCCTCTCTGTGTCCAGACTCTGAGAGTTCATGCAAGAATATACTATATGCCACCACGCTCGCGCGTATGTTACAAAAAAAAAAAAAAGAAAAATAAATAAAGAAAATAATAATACGTATATATATAGACACATAGACACTGAACCAAAAATGTCCTGCATATATGTATGCGTGCGTTTGTGTATATATATATATATATATGTATAAAAGAAAAATATAATAACCAAAGAGCAAGAATGAATCACGGTTTCAGGCACTCGCCGTTTCGCACAAAAGACATCGTTCTCAAACAGACCTGGACGAGACATCCCGTTGTCAAAATTGACACGTTATGCCAGCCGTTAGTAATGTTTTTTTTTTTTGAAAAATTTTGTTCCGCTTCACATTTCCGTGTAATTTCTCGGAAACGAAAGACTGACCTACGTAAATTTTTTTTTCTTTTTTTTTGGTATCACTTTGCTTTTGATCTCGCAATCGAGTTAATTCCGCAACGAGTAACGTTTGTACCTTAGAGGGGGAGACAGCGAAGCTAAGCTACATACCGCAAGTTTTTTTTTTTTTTTTTTTCGTTCGTTCTACCACCCCGGAGATTTTGATAAGACATGCAGCGAACTCTTGCACGAATGTCTCGTGTAACGAAAATAAAAAGAGAGCAAACTACGAGAGAAGGAGGGAGAGAGAGAGATTCGATGGAAAGAAAAATTCGAAAGAATAAGGGATTGCGAAGAAACAAAAAGACAAGAAAGACTATGTATATATATATATATATATATAATAAATAAATATATATATATAATAGTATAATTAAAAGGATGGATGGGCGACGAGAACTAAATAATAATACAAAAATAGCCAATTCACAACGAGACAGACGCACGGCGAATACTAGATACGTAATCAGGAATTGCGTGTGAAAATGCGAGGAGAGAGAATACTTTAGAGAGAAAAAATTTTTTTTTTCCTTAAAACAACTAAAAATAATACCAAAGGTGGATAAAGAAGGAAAAAGAATGAGAGTGAGAGAAGAAAGAGAGAAAGAAAGAGAGAGATAAAGTAATTCCCATACAGTGTATCTCATTCGCTCGCGACTCATGAACAAATTTTGGACAGAGGCTCCTTTTCTAAAATTTCTTTTCTTTTTTTTTTGTTTTTCTTCTTCAAGATATCAGAATAATAAAAATAAACACCGTCAGAACGAGCATTCCGTAGCTGAAACGTGATAGGTGTTTACGATACGTGTGAATGTGAAAAAAAAATGTTTGCAAAGTCCAGTGAAAAAATTTGGCAACGGGAGAACAACAGACCACCAATGACTGACGAATACTCGAATTAATTATGATTGAATTTTTTTTTTCTTTTTTTTTCTTTTTCTATTCGGATGCGAGAGGGCGAGATTCCAACCCACCTAGCACCTCCGTCAATCGACTGCAATTACAACAACTGACCCACCGATTAAGGTACATATCGCTCTCTCCCACAGAACTTCCTTTGGTCACTGCCTGCTGATTTAAGCGCAATTTTCAACTTACGTGCGTGCTTTGTAAACTCTTCGAACAAGTCATCTCGGTCTCGATTCTTTGGAATATTTCCCACAAACAAGCGGTGATTGTTATAAGATACGGTAACACCAATCTTTTTGCCTTTCCGAATCTCATAATCATTCAGCTGTAAGAATAATGTGGAAGGAGAGAGCCAATTAAGCTTGCCTCTTGTGATTTCGCCTGCTTATTGGCTGACTGAGCGTAGGGTTTTTTTTTTTTTTTTTTTTTTGTTAATCATAATCTGAAGTGACCTTCAAAAGGAGAGTTGGAGCGATAGGGGGTGTCTTTGGGAAAGTGTTACAGAGGAAAGTCCGAGGATCCATGGGAAATGGACACAGAGAGTCTATGAGAACGAGATCTATAGATGGATAGAGATATATAGACAATAAGAGAGAGAGAGGGAGAGAGAGAGAGAGAGAGAAAGAGATAGAGAGAGATAGAGAAGTCACGCACATGTGCGCGCGCGTGTGTGTGTATGAGCGTCAAAGAGATACAAAGAGAGCAAGAGAGGTTAAAGAGATCGAGGATGATTTGGATAAAAGAAGTGGAGGTAGGATCGTCGTTCGGAATGGCAATAGGGATATGGGAGTTTAAATAGAATTTGGATAATGGATAAATGGGTGGTTGGGAGTGCCTGTCCGTTTGTTAGCGAGCCACACGCCCCAGCGGTCCACGCAGGTCTCCCGTACCCCCATGCTTGAGGCTTAGTCATGAATCTCACATATTGACAAAGATCCAAATAAAAATGATCTCTGGATGGCTTGCGTTCGTCAGATCTGAGAATACGATGTTCTTAGTCTACACGAGTTACAGGGTATCATTGGTATCTTTTCTTTTTTTTTTAATCGAACATCCAGGTCCTCCGGAACCCGCAACGCTACTCGCATCTTCCTCCTCCGCGACGCAGGACCGACGGTGGTCGCGAAGAAGGAAGCGACATGAGCGAGAGGGGTGGACGAGATCGTGGATGATCTTGAGGGTGGGTCGACGGGAGGATGAGCAGTGATCGAGAAGAGGTTGACGAGGAGTGCATGTGAGATACGTGGATGATATCCGAATGGTGCCTGGTGGTGATTAGGATTGAGCCTTGGAGCAAGAGGTAGTCGGCGCGTATGTAGCTGGAAGCAGATATAACTCATAACTCAACCTAAATATGAGAGGAAAAGAAGACTTGGACCAGAGAGGTGTTACTGTTCACTAATAAACCGAGAGGCAAGGAGACTGACCAGAATCGAAGGTGTCACAAGGTGTCGCAGGTCACGCAATCGTGTGATCGCGTGGATGCTCCATAGTTCCATACCATCTACAACCACTACTTAAAAGCTACCACTCTTATGTTACAGTACAGGTAGACAGGTAGGTATAGGTATGAGGTAGGTAACACACGCCTCGAATTCACTTTACCTGTTAATTTACCAAATTCCTCCAAGATCTCCTCTTTGCCTTTTGACTTTGGTATGTTCCCCACGAAAAGTCGTAGATTAGGAACGCTAATGTTTACTTTCAGACACTTGCCGGGTCTTATTTCGTGATTATCGAGCTGTGGGATGAAGAAAAACACACACATGCCTAATTTTGTTCCGATGAGTTTGTCCATATAGGTGTTAAGTAATTACGACAGATAGTAAAAAAATTTAGGAAACGTTTCAAAATGTACAATTTAGTAAAAGTAGTTAGCATGGCGTGGATCCACGAAAGCGAGAAAGTGGCATGCGCTTTGTCGCTCGAGTCTTCACAATATAGGAAACCGGCGTACGCGTATCGTGTGCTCCTGTAAACAAATTTTAAGCCTACCAATTTTTCTTTTTTCTTTTTTTTTTTTAATTTTGTTACAAAAATTGTCACTGTCCAATTGAGTTGCAACCAATTATGTAAATATACCCCTAACCAATTAAACCACAGAATGATACATTTTCTCTCTTGTCTCTTTCGAATTCCGTAAAATATCATTTCTTTCTTTTTCCTTTACTCTTTTTTTTTTGTTCTTTCGTACGTTCTCTCATTACTTTTTGTTTTCTTTTTCTTTTTTCCGTACTTTCTTTCCGTACTCATTACTCTTTCAGCAAGGTTCTCCACTCCCAATTTTGCCCACTGAGCAAAGAGGAGAGCTGGAAAAAGAAACTCATCCGCAGGACATCATTAATACATCTTTCACTGTTATAAAAATGTCTGGGATCAAGTGGATGTCACTATGTACTTAAACATGAATAAATGGTCAGGGACATATACGTATCAAGACAGTGGTTATGTGGGTTGTTCTTTGACACCGACGACATTGATCATTAGATACCGATACCGAATTCAATTTTGAATTACCACAATGACAGTCATCATACTACTAAAAATACGCAGCTAATATGTACGAACAATGAACAAGCCACATAGATGTGTAACGACACTCGTTCGAAATGTTTTTTTTTTTTTTTTTTTTTTTTAAGAGAGCCAATTGTTTCCGTAAAGTCGAGGCGATAATATATCATGGGACTTAAATGTAAATTAAAGGTTAACGTCGTGGAAACAAAAAGAAAAAGAAAATTTCAGCAACGAGTCTCGAGTGTACTCGAGATTGCTGATCGAGCGCATCGCTTCGAATTGTGGTGATGATATATAATGGACAAAAAATTAAAAAAAATAAAAAAATTATTAAAGCGGAGGAGTCTACTCGTGTTCAAGGAAGTAACTTGAATTGAAACACTTATCGGGACTCTTTCCGCTAATCGTATCTACGACAAACATTTTGAATGAGTGCATGTCTTTTTGGTAGCAATAACAATTTTGTAACATTTCTAAAAATTTTGTAAACAATAAATAAATAAAAAGATCCAATGGGTCCGTAGCGGCATGGTGTTTAACTATGGGGCTAACAAAAAGATAAGTAAGTTTGTACACGTTACAGATAAGGTCTATGTATTAAACGGTGGTAATAGTAGTAGTAGTAGTAGTAGTAGTAGTAGTAGTAGTAGTAGTAATAGTAGTAGTAGTAGTAGTAGTAGTAGTAGTAGTAGTAGTAGTAGTAGTAGTAGTAGTAGTAGTAGTAATTGTAGTAACAGTAATAGTAGCAGTAGTAGTAATAGTAGTTGTAGTAAGTAGTAGTAGTAAAAGTAGTGTGTAGTATATAGTAGTAGAGTAGTAATACTAGTAATAGTAGTCATAAGCGGATGTAGACATACCTCTCTAACAGCCTGTTGTGCAGCCTCCCGGTTAGTGAATGTGATAAAAGCATATCCCCTGTTGGTACATGTCATGGGGTCCATCATCAGCCTCAGATCCCAAATTTTTCCACATTTTTCAAATAATGGAATCAACTCATCTTCGTACATATCTTTTGGGATCTTTCCACAAAACACCTTCGAACAGAAAAGTCATAGTCAGTTTAAGAAATTTTTCCATGTGCAGCTACGTACTCTCTGTCGAGTACTATCTATTGAAGGCTCATTAGTCAAGTTTGACAGGTGTCATTGCTACTATGAATTTCTAGAAATTAATCTTGTGCAGATAATCACAAATAAAAAAAATGCTCAAACAAAGTGAGATTGTAATAGCTGTCAAATATGATTATCGCAGCACAACATGTACATACAATTCTTTATAGAATTATATAAAGAGTTTGGAATTATTTTGTCAGATCATAATTATCCTTGGAAGCATTATGGAAAAATTAATCACTTTTGATTACGTAAGTCCAGGCGAATGTAAATGGCTCTAGCATAAATAAGCTGACAATGGATTATTAATTTACCTCGCAACCATTTCCTGGTGTAGGACCCTCCCAATTAGGAGGTGGACCGCCGTATTTTCTCTGTCCCGTCGTCACATCTAAGGGGTATCCAGTTCTTTCAAGTATCATCTGGAATGATATGCATTGTCAATGATTAGATAAAAGTATGATGTGGATCATTTGTCATCATAGTTTAAATTACAAAGAGAAGCGGTGTATCACATTGAGGAAATCCTATTTGCAATGACTTGCATTGCGGAGACACATGCCATGGAATAATATACGAGATGTCTCAGTTTACAGTGGCAAACCAGATGTACAATAAAGGAAAAAAATATTTAACCAATTAGGTGTGTTTTGCTAATCCATGCATTTTCTATGTCTCATTTCTTTTTCACTTCGTCTCTTGCTGTTGATATCATACTATGACCTTACGCGAAACTTGATAAATACATTTGGCGCACAGTCATTTACTACCGATTATCATGTGTTGCAATAAATCAGGAATATGAGCAAAAATATAAAGACATCGTATGCATACATAAACATCATACGCATATCATATAGCATAGTCTCACATATACAAAGACAATGAAAAATTTATGAGGTTAAAAATAGCAAAGAATTTCGTCCATGCAAAGAATGTTGACTAAGGTACTTGGTTAGAGTAAAGATTGGTATTCAAAGTATTGTAGTAACTTGAAGTGCAATGATTGTTGTATGGCATTTACCTTAATTTTATCCTCGTCTGGTGCTTTGGATGTCGTACTGGTACCAGTTCCTTGTCCAGCTCTAGTCTTTTGTCTATATGTCTTCATAACACCACAGAGGTATGCGGACTTGTTGGAGACATGTTCCAAATTAGATTCAAGAAACTGCGTGAGTACATTTAATGCACCTTCCACTGGAAACTCCCTTAAAGCATCCAATGCTCTCTCATCCAAGTCCACATGAGCTAGCTTGCCGGTCTTATAGATTTCGTCAAGTTTTGCTGCAACTTTCTCATCGAGTCCATACTGGATCAGTTTTGCATAATCCTCTGTCCTTTCCACATATTCCATCTCCTCCTTGGACTGCTTTTCCTCCATTTTTATTTCCCCATTCCCCTCTGCCATAGCTAAAGCAACAGAAAAACCACGCTTCTAGTCTCTGTGGATATGTTTCAAGTAAAAGATAAACTATAATCGTATGTTATTTAAAAAAAAAATAAGCACATTATTATCCTGACAGGTCAGCTTGCAAGTCATAAATTATTGATAGTTTCACTTATAATCAAAATTCATGGAACATTTTTTACATCATAAATATTAATGTCCCCACAGAAAAGAAGAAAAGAAATATTATAATTTAAACCGACTCCGCGATACTTTATACGCACCACTGATTAATTGAAAAATAATGCAAAACTAAATATTAAAAAAAAAAACCAATTGAAATCAGCCAAGCGTATTAAAAATTAATTTGTTCTCCGCACCGCGCAAAAAGAAAAGAAAAAGGAAAACCAAGTTGTTCGCACTTTTATAAAAATAATTTCACAAAACTTACATAACACCGATCTGTCAGTAATTTTACTTAAGAATACAACTCAACGATCAATTTGAACACTACTTAAAATGCGAAAATTCTCTTGCTGAAATACGAAACGATGCGTTACACGAATTTCCCGCCTCAACGCCACATCATTGGACGGTTCAATTTCAAAACGATACACGAAGTCTTCAATTACAGTTAGAAAAAGGGATGTAGAAAAAGTGGAGTGAAATGATGAGAAAAAAACCGCAAAATAATTCGCACTATTCTAAAAGGTACCTCAAGGGAGCTGCTCAACAGAAAAGGAGAAGGAAAAGTCAAAGTCACGGGTTGCTATGCAACTGCCGCTGTCTTTATCGAATGTGGCCGTATGAACCTGACGATTTCGGAGCAACGACTGACAAAGGCCATTCGAATGACAGTGAACGGACCATCCTCAACCGGCCGTCCCCCAATATTCTAGCCATTCAACATGAAAATTCCGCGAGTTGACGCATCGCCAAGGAATCCTCAAGATTGAATTGTACGGAGCCTCACATTTCCCGCGCTAACTGATCAACGAGAAGCGGGTAGGAATTCTGACGAGAAAAATTTGTTTACGCGCCCCCTTACAAAGCATCCCGTATTCTTAACTAATGCGGAAAGATCAACGGTGAGTAATTCTAGATGATGACACTTACTCGAGCAACTGGATACCTAAGGTTCGAGGAATTGGAATGAAAGATAAATAGATAGCCAGATAGACTACGAGATAGAGAAAGAGGGAGAGAATGTGTGAGAATGGAAAAAGGAAACCGAGGGAAAGAGAAAGAGAGAGAGAGAGAGAGAGAGGAAGGGACAAAGCGAGAGGAAAAAAACTTTTCCCAGGAAGCGAACAATAGCGGATTTGGTATGGCTAGCGCCGCGACAAAAGGCGGGCAGAACAAATTCGACGTCGTAGGAGACGGTACGAGAAACTCTATGAAAAGCTAGAAGTAACGAGTTTGAAAAGGTTAAAATAGATTTGCAAATTGCGAAAAGACGTCGGGCGCCGCCGGCCGGCAAAGGAACTGCATCTAGACGTCTCGAGGAATGCGATGCACTTTCTGCACTCGACACAACACTCGCACCTGCTTGTTCCGACGAACGAATCCCAACCGCGCAATTTATCACGGAGTCAGAGATGCCGGCAAACCAAATAAATGGCCGTTTCTCAATGGCTCGCGCGCTTCTATTACCTCTAAAAATTGCCGAACGGAATCCTCCTGCGAGGAAATGGCGGCAGACGTCAACGTGATCGCGAACTACGGGGTTCACAAAACGACGCGCAAAGATACGCTCGAACCCAGCGGCCACGCGTTGGCCATTTTCTTTCTGGCGCCCTCGCGAATTCTCATTGGCTCTCGCAAAAACACGGAGATGGAAAAAGTTCGCAACATGCAATATGCACTGGGCGAACGCCGTGGCGCGCTCGCCGTGCCTGTACCTTCCGCACGCATTAACCTCCTTTCGATATGCAATTTCGCTTCTATGCATTTTTACTTATTTACACAGCATCGAAGTTATTAAATCCTACCGATATATTTCCTTCTAGGTGACACACAATCTGCCAATTCTCATTGGTCTCCACGTCACTTTAAAACAAAACAATTCCTCAAGAAATTTGCATTCCAAAGAACGATTCAATGACACAGTTGCAATTCACGAACGTTTTACCCACACAGGATGCATTTATCAAATATGACACGAGTGCAAGTTATTCCAGCGGCTTTCTCAATAATATTCAACGTGACGCTCTATCGATCGAATTTAATCGAATTTCTTGCAGAAAGCACCCCATTGGCTGTTGTGCAGAACTTAAGAAGAAGAAGAAGAAGACAAGAAAAAGAAAAAAAAATGCGAGAGAGCTCCGCGCACATGCACACACGCGCGACGACCGACCAGTGCATTATGCACTCGGCGAACCGTAAATTGCACCATCATATTTTTCGAATACGCTTGATCGCGCCGCTTCGATCTTCCACGGTTATTTAGCTACACGAGCCGTCCGAACCAATCGATTATTAAAAAAGATGACGGGTATATAACGAGTGCGAGTTTCATACGATGCATTCTTTTCTTCTCTCTCTCTCTCTCTCTCTCTCTCTCTCTCTCTCTCTCTCTCTCTCTCTCTCTCTCTCTCTTTCTCTTCCCGTCTATAGCCAACCAAAGTCTGTGCACGAAAGAGCTTTCTCCTCTAACCGCTCGATAAAGCATTAATTGCAATGGTCCGTTACAATGCCGAGCGTCCGGCTCTTTCTACTTCGAGATTATAGTTCGCCTCGTGTAACCGCCTCGAATATTTCGCCTGGTGCAGCCAGACTATGGAGACACGTATATGCATATATAAATGGCAGAGGAGTCCGTGTGCGTTCGCAGTCCCCTAACCTTAACCGTCGTGCAAAAATACGGATGAATGAACCGTGCGTGCATTGCACGTAAAACCAAGGACGCTCCTCAGGACGGACAAATAACGCAGAGAAACGCAAGAGAGTGAGAGAAAGAGAATACGGCTATTAGTCATTAGAGGTTAAAGCAAGAAGAAAAAAAAAAGCAAGCTTAATAACGCAACAAAAAATATCTACTATAGTCTCTGCAACGAGGAACGTAAAAATATCCGACTAGCGAATTTTACAAAGATCCTGCGTAGCCACAAAGTTTAATTATAACCTTTGAAAATATATTGGCGCGTTCAAAGTATAGCCAGACGTTGTAGGAGAAAAGAGCGCGGACGGCCAGACAGACATGACTCGCCGGCGTAGTCGACTCGACCGAAAAGGCCGTTGCACGAGTATGCACTTGGCGATGCCGCTCGTAGGCAAGGTCATTAACAATTCGTACATAGACACACGCGTTGCCGACTAACGAACGAGAGAAAGAAAAAGCCGTGTAAACAAAAAAAAAAAAAAATATATAAAACATTCAGTACCTTTGCCGATTAATTGTTGCGAAGGGTTGATTAGTTAACGAAGCCCGTGTACAAAACCGCGAGCACCAGTTCCTCAACACACAATATACAGAGAGTCACGTTGTTTTATGCGAAATCGTATAATTCATATTACGATTGACGTCCAAGACACGACGGTGTACGATAACGTATTTTCGATCCTATTTTATCGATATAATCCTGTTCTTTTTCCTCTTTACCGTAAACACTTTTTTTTCTTTTTCTTTTTAAATTCTCTTATCAAACTCACGGGTTCCCCGTACGAACGTAACAAATATCGTAAAGCACTGCGAATATAATATTTTTTTTTTTTCCTTCCCCGTGTTAAGCGTAACGTTGATGTAGCGTGGCGTGGCGTGGCGTGTTACAATTTAGTCGTGTAGGCACTTGCGAAATTCAGATAATATTGCAACGGTGAATGGAGTAAGGTCCGGGCACAGCGTTTTGATATCGTGTAGTGCCTACATAGCCGTAATGCATAAATTGGACTGTCTCGCCGAGAGAGCGGTGCAGTGGTGCAAGCCCTACAAAACCAAACCAGTTTGCTTGCGAGTTGCGCCCCAATCCAATCCGATTCAACCGCTTGCCTCTCTTCGCGGTATACAAGAGCCCCGCCTTAGCCCAGGGACGTCTCAACCGACCCTTTCCTACAGGCGCATAAGCTCCAGGTGCGCTTCGTTCCTCTGTTCCTGAGTTTTTTACCGTGCGTGGGACTGGCACAGCCTCCTCTGCCCATGAATTCGCAACTTCACCCAGCGACGATTCACGATCGTATACCAAAAACGCGAATCAGGATCTAAGTGTGCACTAAAAAAAAATCAAGTATAGTTTCATTACTTTTTTTTTCGTATAATATTAATTATTACAGCACCGAGCGTAAACAAGACTCGATATTTTTACAAAGTAAAAAGGACCTGCAGGTCAAGATATAAAATAGTTATCTCCGACCAACTGCCAGTGGAAGAGACAGCTAGACGGGAAACTAGAATGCTCGTAGTCGTATGAACAAAGAACAAAAGAGGATCGTCTCGTTGTTGTTTTCCAGACGTCTCTTGCCACATACTATTTAATTTTGTGCTGGTAGTATATATATATGTATATATAGCTCTACACGTAATGACTCCATAAAGTAGAGTCAGTGCGAATTCCCGCAAATTTTAACGTACCAACTGCTCGATTATTTTCATTCTGTTCTCTTACCTGCCACCAACTGGATCTACTTGCGAGACAGTTTAGTCGTTTCTAGTAGCGATTAGCTATCAGTCCCTCCTTTCTGTGTACATAATAAAAGTGTACATGGACAAAGTATGGATATCGTTAATTTTAATTGACGTGGCGTCGGGTCGTTCTGTCGTTAAAGCTGCGTGTGCTCGTCCAATAATTCATTATGATTATTCGCACGATACAAAAATAGGCCTAATCCACGTTACTCTTCGGACAGTAAGGAATGAGACACTGAGACAAGAACTTCGATTTTGGTAAGAATATTAATTCTTGAGTAAATCGATTGATTTTAGATGTGCTAAGGACACTCGATATTTGACAATTCGAGAGGCGATAAAAACTTCGTAAATGCACTGAAGAAACTTACGAAGAAGAATTACATGTACCAGAAGAGTCTCCGTATACTAATTTATATTACGGTTTACCGGTAGAATATTCTTTTGTACTGCTGCTAAATCAATACTGCCAGAGACCGTCAGGTAGTTCAATTGGCGCGGTTGACAAGGTAAACCATAACCTTACTAGCGGATCGTCTTAGCGCTTTCTGATCTCTTTGGTCTCTTAGACTAATTTATTTTGCGTGCAGTCATAATACTCTTGTATACTAAACATGTATATATATACATAATCGCATATTCGTACTGTATTTTTCTTTCTATATATATATATATATATACAATTCGATTCGATTCAATGAGTAATAGTACCGAGTTGGTGCTTGACTATTAATAATATGTATATTTCTATGTAGGAGCTTTTGGGCTCGTCTCAAGTTTCGCCAGCAGGCATATCCCTCGAGTTCAGCACTGGGAGGCGGAACAGTTTGTATTTTTCATGGAGAAATTCGAATCGTCTGGTCCCAACCGTCGCCACGTTATTCTCAGACACGTGTGTCCGCTCCCTCTGGAAGCATGGGAGTTGAAAAATACTGGCTGACGTAAAAAAGTAACGGAGCTAGAGAACGAATCAACAAGTAGAAAAATGCTAGAACTGTACATACAGCTAGGAAATCATAGGCCAACCAATGTAATTCTTTTTTCCCTGTGGGTCCAGAAAGAAGCAGGTATGTATGTCTCTGCGAGGGGTACGGGGCCCCCTGTGAAAGGCGCACGGCACTGGGCCCCAACCGTAGGCCACCTCGTCTGGTCGAGCGTGCACCCGCGTCCCTCTTGGAGAAGGAGAAACGATGCATACACGCTTGCAGAAACCTGTTCCTTCGAACTTTTCTACTTTCCTGATGATTATTTTTATCTCACGAATTGTTATTCGTACGTTCCGTGAAGAGCGAGAGAGGAGAAGAGTGATAAAGTGTTAACAAGAGTGAGAGAGAGAGAGAGAGAGAGAGAAGGACAGATGGCCCAGAAGGGAAGAGGAGCAAGAAAGAACGAAAGCATCGATTCCTCCCGGTAACCTCAACTACACCGAAAACCATTCACGGGCAAATTCAAAAATTCAATTATTCATGCTTCCACTTTATTGCTCTGGCTGTCTGCGCGACGCAGACACAATGCATTTTTTTGCGCGACGCTCGCATTGTCGTGGGAGGTTGAAATTCGAACGGACGAGCCTCTACCCGCCATCGCCGAAACTTTCTTTGTCGACGAGGATTCGCATTCGATCGCATCCTTCGGCGGCTCGTGAACATCCTGAGGCACAGTAAGCTTAATCGTCCTTCGCCAATAGTCCTTACTGTATCGTTGCTAAGGCAGCTATCGCTTTTAAATATCGCTATATAATGTTTTACACTTTTTCTCTCGAGACCCGCCTGTACGCATATATATATATATATATATATATATATATATATATATATATATACATATGCATATACTCTAACAGAAATGGCATCGCAAAGCATAACTTGCAGCCACAAATCTTATTTATTTATACACCACAAAAGTCATGCCTAGACTCAACTCCTCTGTTTACAAGTCTGAACTGGAATGTATGAAAATAGATGTTTTTTTTTTCTAGTTACCCTGAAAAATGACAAACTTCATTTTATGCCCATGGCTTATTAACAATTTTTCTCTCTTTACTCTTTGTACTACGTTTACTTGCAGTGAATCTCTCTGTACATACACATATATATATATATATAGAACGTACAATGTCGCACAAACAACACGTATAATCTCGACACTTTATCCGGTGCACGGGGCTCGCTTTTGAAATTCCACAGTACGCAACGCTTATCGCAATTATTTTGCATCGTCACGATATCGAGAGGTTAACTATTGTCTGTCGCGGTAAGCAGCAATTCGTTCGTGCAACGTCATTCTATTTGCATATAATATATATATATATATATATATATATATAGACACAGTCATAGGTATATCTACATATATTCCATTGCAGCCGTCACTGTAAGCAAGCAGAACCTACCCGAACAGAGAAACTGTGAGCGTAGCACAGCAGTAAGCTAAACAAGGAGTTGTATGAATAAGATTGAAATAAGGACGTCATATTTATTGAGAACATTCGGTGTAAATCTTCGAAAACGTCTTCTTTGCGTTGTGGAGATATGAAAGTCCGTATTTATGTACCGTAGAAAGTAATTGACTTCGCGCGACAGGGCTTGACAAGAGTAAATATATATATATATATATATATACACGCACACGTATATATGTATATTCCTAACGCCGGCTGCGGACTGTCTGCTGCGTTCACTCTGCGTTCCAGCGTCAACATGTCGGTATGGTATAATAGTACTCGTTTAGGAGAAACTGATAAATTAACGCTAGAAAGCTTACGGTATAATGCTTGATAATTAGTATTAAATAAATATTTATTGGTATAGTTTGTGCGCCGTTGTGGTTAACGTCGAAGAATTGATTAGGGGAATATTAAAAAAAAAAAAATGTATTTGTCAGGTTAAAATAATGTACATAAACGTATCGATAGGGGTCTAAGATGAATTTCTATGACTGTACCAGAATTTCTTAAAAGTCTTGAAAGGAATATCGAAAATTGTGGGATCATTTTGTAATAGAATTCGCGAAAGCGAGGTACGTGTGCGCGCACGTCCGCCATGATTGTAGCAAGAGGATTTTATTGTAGAAAAATATTGACGCTGTGCATAAAGTATTTCAATGAAACTGCACTACGTTGGTATCATTTCTGAATATAAAAAGCGCGTCATTGCTAAGCCAGGGCGAACGTTTGCGCAACATCGTTCTAACCTATAAAAAAGAGGCCAATGGCATTTCGCGCAAACATCTCTTCTGTGAAAATAATAATAGTAGTATTCGACGATTGGATGACTTACGTATTTTTTTAAAAGCACTAATTGAGACTAACGCACGTATTATATTTCCCAGGAGTTCTGTGTGACATTGCTCCGTTGGTATATAGCCAGTCGTTCGAATTGCAACACTCAATAGTCAATGGCTTCTTCGCGTCCTTTATCGAAGGGCCGAAGATGGCGAGGAAGGGACGAGAATGGAAAAGAAAAAATAGAATCAACAGCGCGAAGCCTCTTCGTGACAATATGCTACATCGATTAGTCTGGGGAGACGTCGAGGAAGAAAAAGGAATGGAAAATATTTCTACAGTGATGAAAATTCAGTGCCGATGCGGTCCTGCCGATATTACAGGGAATCTACTCTTCCTTCGAGGCAGGATGTTTGCGCTTGTGGGTTCTGCTTAATGCGCAATGCATACAGTCGCGACGTAATGTCGTCTGCTGAAGAGAGGATTTCGTGACGAGGTAAAAAAAGAAATTACTCTACATCCTCTCACGGATTAATCTCTTTGGTTAATTGACGTTTTATTCTCCGTCATATTTTTTATTTTGACTTTGCCAGATGCTCGTCAGAGAAAAACAAAACTGCCCCAGTCTCGTACAGTTTTATCTTTGTATTTGTCTCTCTTCTTTTGGCTTGACTTTGCTTTTTATTTTTCTTCTTCTCTCTATCCGTAATGAGCATTCCTCGCTAACTGCCATTCTCTTTTCTAACCGGCTGAAATGGCGCTGGTATTCTTCGCTGGATGCAACTGCATTCAATATGCTCGGTGTATTATTATTATCCTTAAAAGAAGGGTGCTTTTACAATGGAAGCGAAACCAAAGAAACTGAAATACCATACACAGGATGCCTGGACGTTTGTGAAGTATAAATGAAAAATTATCCCACACTTTCCAATGCTTTCCCAAGTAAATCAATTCAAGCATAGCCGAGTGTCCAAAGGTGTCTTAATGCCCGTTGTCACCCCTATTTCCCACGTAAATATCGAGTATCACCAGACGCAGACAGGCAGACGGTAATATAAGTTTTTCTCAGGAGCAAGGAGTATAGAGTAGCAGTAGAAGCAGCAGCAGTGGCAGGAGGAGCAGGAGGAGCAGCAGCAGCAGCAGCAGCAGCAGCAACATTAGCAGCAGACCCCCAGCAAGTCGTCTACTCGCTCCGAAAACTTGTCTGGCTATGAGAAAATCTTTTTTTTCACGGGTAAACAGGGGTGAACCTGTGTGGCGACATAATAGCTATGCTCGCTCGCACACATGAATCTGTACGGGGTGTCGGAGGCCGCAGGGGGTCGTTGGACTGGGGCGCTAGCTAAATTATCATAACAAAGCCTACCTAAATGTTATGTCCCATTAAGTCACAGCTTTGTTTTTCCTTTTCTCCTGGGAATGTGCTTCGAGATGTTCCAAGTGGGAAAGCTCAATTTGCCTCGGTCTTTCACACCCGTATAGGTTATAAGTAATGCGTATGAACACGTCGATATGCATGAGCGGCATAAATGTGTACATATATATATAGCTTGCAAGCTATTAGCTCTTCCTAGCGATTTTAAATAATTCAAAGCTCAAAGAAACAAGAAAGTGTGTAAATATTACAAGATTGATTAATCTTCGCGTTCTACGTTTTCGGCCGCATGTTTTATCGATCGCGAGAACCCATAGAATGTCGACAATTTTTGATACGTACTTCGAAATTCTCCAAAAAGGGGTTGCACTGTATTTCTTTTCCTCCATTATCGAGTCCTCTGATCGAGCCACGTTCCTCATATACATTTTTCAATGACGGATACGTCGCTTTGACGGAAATTTAGACGAAGTATCGTTAAAAATTCGTGCTCTTTGTTACCCACGTAGATAGAAACTATGCTAGACTAGTCCAATAGTCTCGTAATATGTCGTCGTCGATGAGATTCAAGCGCGGTTCACTTGTTGCGCCTTCGACGAAAACAGTTTCCTATGGGAGTTGGTTTAACACCGGTTTATACTTCCTCCTAGAATATTCTGTAAACTTCATTGGCTAACGGCTCATTCACTGTCCAATTACCGTCTTTTGGTTACCCACGTCATAATGCAGCTTTATGTATTGGGAGAGGACATTCTACTCTGCCTATACTACATTCGAGTTTTGTCATATTGGTTTATGAATTTTTTATAACATTTCTGTGCTGGTTTTAAACAGTATAGCCTTTGGCACATACTTGCTTGAAATTCACTTTATATATTCTAATGTCGCTGTAGTTTATTTGTATTCTCGATGACAATAATTATATGTGCTGATTTACCTGAAATCAGTTTAAACAGAGTATATGGAATAAGTGACGTCAACTACGCTACAACTCACATTACGCACCCAACTTCTTCCATTCAATAGGGCGTGTTTACCGCGTTCTATAGTGTAGTCAGGGGAACAGTTGAAACGAGTATCCAAAAGATAAGAAAAGGGTGTTGTCTATTGTCTTTGAGGCTGAGGGCAAGTAATAATATGGTGGTTTGGTTTACGCGATCCTGAGGAGTTGAAGAAACAACGCATTATAGCAGCGAGAATGGTGTTTTTTGGGCGCTGGACAGCGCCGATTGTTGCTTGTTTGTGTTTGGGCGTTGTTGGTCAATATGAGTGGCAAACTAGTGATGCCTTCGACGACATTCGTAATCGATTAGATAAAGTCACCTCGGATAATTGTGTTATTCAGCATGTCAGGGATCTTTACCTCCCCGAGGATACAGTCTCTCATTTGCCAGACATCAAAGACGTCCACATCAATCCAGTCTTTCCAAATAGAACTGCTCTTCTACATTTGCATAATATGGCACTGAGCCGGTCCTTCTTCTGGAGTTACATCCTTCAGTCACGTTTCATCAGACCTGCTATCAACGATACTTATGATCCTGGCATGATGTACTACTTCTTATCTACAGTCGCCGATGTCTCTGCTAATCCGTACATCAATGCTTCGGCTATCTACTTCTCACCAAACATGTCTTACTCACCGTCCTACAGAGGATTCTTCAATAAGACTATGCCTAGATTCGCACCTAGGACATTCAGAGCCGATGACTTTAATGATCCTATACACTTGGAAAGGATATCTACCATGAATACATTTACTGTTCAGGATCTTGGAGCTTTTCCCTTAGACAGTCTGAGCAGTGATTATACTCAGGATTACTATAGGATAAACGAGTGGTATATATCAATAAATTTATATTGCAACATTGTTGAAATAGAATAAATCTTATTCATTATCTTCTGTTTAGGTATAAAAAGTGGTTGCCTGATAATGTTGGTAAAAGACATGACACGAAAAGAACATACCAAGTTGAAATTAGATATGCTAATAACACCAATGAAACATTTTCATTCCATGGTCCCCGAGGTGTGTAACGTGAAAGTGTGAAAGTTTTCCAGATACGAAAAAGCTAAACCCAAGGTATAATACAAGATCCCTAAAAAATATTTCAGATGCCGATGAGAATCCTGGTCCAGTGCAATGGACGAGACCCTACTTTGATTGTGGACGATCAAACCGATGGCTCGTGGCTGCAGTTGTTCCCATTGCTGACATTTATCCACGTCACACAGGTTTCAGACACATAGAATATCCAACGTATGTTATGGTTACTTCTACGTAGCCATATTAAAATTTCAAAATTCTCATAGATCACAAGAAAGATACACAAAATCAAATTCTTCACTACACTTTCATAAAAACCATTTAACTCCTTTACTACACTCTATTCACTTGAGATCAATCTGTACATTTTACAGGTACACTGCTGTTACTGTCATAGAAATGGATTATGAAAGAATAGACATAAATCAATGTCCAAGTGGTGAAGGAAACATCGGTCCGAATAGGTTTGCTGGTACAGCACGATGTAAAACAGATACAACAGAGGTAAGCGACTATTTCTTCAGTAGACTTTGTCACATTTATTCCTATAGATAAGGTCATGAGTGTTACTTAGAGAATCTTCTTTACAGTGTGAACCATTACATGGTTGGGGTTTTCGGAGAGGTGCTTATCAGTGTAGGTGTAAACCAGGGTACAGATTGCCAACGGTAGTCAGACGTCCTTATCTTGGAGAGATTATTGAAAGAGCTACGCAAGAGCAGTACTACAATGGATTCGATTGTTCCAAAATCGGATGTGCGTAACGATTCTTGTGTATTTCGTATTACTCATAGAGATAAGGAACGTAAGGAAGATGGTAATAACGATATAATATATTTACAGGGATACACAAGGTCCCAACAAAATGGGAAAAGATGAGTCCATTCCTACGTGAAAAGTATCTCGAGCAGTTTTATGAGTACAAAAATTCTACCGTGGGTCCAGATGCACTTCACGAGGAGAAAATTAATTCTTATAATGTTATAAATTTTATACGCGGTGTTAATGCAAAAACTTGCTCCATGTACGTGAAGGATAATGATGAGCCACCTATACCTTTTTTTTTTGTTGTAAATTATTCATTGGACGGTATACATTTTCTTACATTCAACCAGGTACACACCAGATGAGTTGTCTCTACATGGTGATATAAGTTTTGGTGCTCGAGAATTTTTTGAGAACGAAGCAAAAATGGCATCCAGACTGGCAAACTTTATCAGTGCATTTTTGCAAATAACGGATCCGAATGAGGTTTACACGGGGAAAAGGCTTGCAGACAAACCGCTTACTGAGGATCAAATGATTGGCGAGACTCTCGCCTTGGTTATGGGAGACACGCGAATCTGGGCTGCGGGGACGTACTGGGAAAGGAACAAGTTTACAAATCGAACCTTCTTTGCTCCATTCGCATATAAGAAAGACTGGACCTCGCGAAAGTTCAAAGTTGAGGATTTGGCAAGACTCAATGATACAGGTAAGATTGATTATAGGAAAAACAGAAATAATGATACTTTTAGTGCACAGTCTCTAAGTTTGATAAATCCAATGCAGATGAGGTGTATACGAAGAAGGATTTCTTCCAAGGATTAAAGCAAAGATGGGCAACGAATTTCGACGAATTGGAAAAGTATTACATGAAAATAAAAATTCGCTTAAACGAGACTGGTGAAACCTTAAAGAAGTATGAGCGCTATCCCAATTATTACAAGTAAGTTAAGTCAAATTAATACAGCGGTATTGATATAAAGGGAAGAAAGGAAACTTAAGACCCCAAGTTTCCGCATGACGTAGAGAAACTTTGAAACCGAATAATATAATTCCCAGTATGAGCCAAGTGTAAGGGGATTATGATTTTGGAAAGGGGACAGGAGTTTTATCTTGGACGTGTAATTTATTCTAATATGTGGGGACGAATGGGGTGTCTGTGTAGGGCAGCAAACCTGAAGCACGGCCACTGGACCGCTCCTTACTTCGATTGTAACGGTAAAGTGAAGAAATGGGTAATTACCTATGCATCCCCATTTTTCGGCTGGGACAGCTTGAAAGAGAAACTGGAATTCAAGTGAGTATAAGTACTGTACGTGCGTGAGAGTACACCAATTCGCAATTCTAGATGCGTGTTAGTAAATTGAGTGTGAGATAGTTCGCTCGTGGAACCAGTTTAATAATAAAGGAGGAAGGAAAGGAAGATCATATTTAACGTTAAGACACTTACAGGGGTGTCGTGGCTGTTACCATGGACTTGCTTCAGCTGGACATTAACCAGTGCGATGATACATATTTTGTTCAAAATGCTTTCAAAGGTACCCATAAGTGCGACAAAAAAACCTCATATGTAAGTTTATCAGTCATGATAATTAAAATTCATGTCAAGATAGCAATTAATTGATTTAAAATTATTTTTTCTTAGTGTGTTCCACTCTTGGGCAGAGGTTTTGAGTCTGGGGGTTACAAGTGTGAATGTAAACAAGGATTTGAATATCCATTCGAAGATCTGATTACCTATTACGATGGGCAATTAGTAGAGGCTGAATTTGTTAATATAATTAATGATGCGAAGACAAGGTAAGTGGTGTTCTTATTTAATAAATTGTTTATTCGATCTAAGATTATTTATGTATTCATGAATTTTTCACAGATACGACATGTTCAAATGTCGACTGGCTGGTGCAGCATCAACCCAGGCTAGTTGGATACTTTTATTATTGGTACTGGTGTTATTTTATTCAACGTACCGTAGGTAATTAAGATTTCAAAGGCAGCGTTTTATATTCCACGTAAAAAATCATGTTAAATTACATCTGAATACCGTCCACGGAGATATTAAGAGAACAGATTTCATTATTAGAGTGTAAAAAAAAAATACTGTTATTAGAAACGTAGAATTATTTTAAAAGGGGAATCTTTGGAATTCTTCGACTAGGAATTGCTCATACTGAAATAATGAGACTTACTCATTCCGTCCGTAGTCTTTTTGAAATCTTTAAGGCTATACTTATTTTTAAAAGTCTTTTATAATCAAATCTCCTGCAAAATGGAGATAAAATTTTTTTTAAAATATGTAATACATTTCTAATCTCATAAATATTAAGACAAACTCATTTTCTATCTCTGAAGATTTGAACTGTTTTCAATTTGAAAACAACCATCAATTTTATAGTTTATTCATTTTAATACTGCCGCTTTTGCGCAACGATCTTTGCTAATGTAATGATCAAATTAGCTTTGTATATTTTATATAAAAATAATAAAATCCAATTGGAGACAATGTAATCTACGTTTACTATAACCTTGTAAAGTAATTTAATCTGCTTTACTAAGAATCAGGTAGAATATCGAATATAGAATTAAATATTTTTAAGTGACATTTACTTTTACAAAAAATTAAAACTATAATCAGATATTTCATACAGTACTCACTCATAGCTCCTTTGGTTTTTTTTTCTCCAAAATCTAAAGGCGTCCGACAACTCTTCGTGGGAACGGCCGACGTAAGTCCAAATAACTTCAAAAATTAGTCTCGTCGATTTTGAGGATATATTTTTTAGAAAATCCAAACACGTCAGGTTTTATTTAATTTTTGATTAAACTAGAAGTAGAGCATTACTATTACGATCCACGTATGGACGGGCAAACGTTTTGTTGTTAAAACAAAAATAATCGTTGCTAATGAGGCCAGTCGATGATTGACGATCATGAAGAAACTTGTGAATTTTCATTTTTGATATTTCTTTTAACAAACCTCATGTAATTCTTAGTAATTATTACATATAATTTCTTCGTTTTTATTTATCTTCCTCGATCGTCAATGCTTACTCCGTTTCTCTTTCCTGTATCAGAATTTTTCTTGTTGTCTTTTCAGATGAAAATTTGTCAAAAGTAAAACGGATAATAGAGCAAAATAAATGATTAAATATAGACTGAGATAAATTGTGATAAGACCACGTAGCATGTCAATTTCTGATCGCGGAACAGTGTCATGTTACCAAACGGTTTTAATAAATTTCTTTAATAAAAATTTAACTGAACGAAGCGGTTGCAGAGACGCGATAGACCGACTCCGAAAATTTAGTAATTTATATTTGTTATGAATATAATTCGTGAGAATATCGGCAGACTCGTATAACGTAATAACGGTGCCCGCTTGATTATATAAATTTAAATCATAGAGTAATCATTGTGCAGTCAATAATATTTATTTATTCAAATTATGTTGAGTGTGATTTACAATGTTTATTCGGTTATCTTGGCAGTGGATTTTCAAAATAATAAGATAGGGTTGGACGTCCCTATCACAAATATGAAACTGCACATAAACAGCGATCCTTATAAATTATGTACAGATTTATTTGATTTAATCCTGCGTTGGATATCTTCTGATATTTACAGAATTTTAAATAAATAATGACAATTAAAATTTTTATATTACAAAATCCCAGGAGTACTGGAAGATTAGGTACATAGTACCTACTCAGGGGATAGTTCAACCGATAAATAATAATTTGTCTAGCTAATTATTTCTCATCCTTTTTTTGTAAATAATGGTGATTGATAAATCTACCACCCTGAATGAGTTGAGCTCCTTCGTTCACAAAATGACATGCAAACAGAAGCATGTTTCTTGGTTGTACTTTGTATGCGAACCTCATGAACATTGCCGAATACAAACATAGAGCTGAAAGCACAGTAAAACATAATTAGATTGTTATTAATCGACAAGATTAAACTAGACTCCTAAACTTTTAAAACTTATATCAAGATATTAAACATTCTAGGATTTATTGTTCGCAATACAAATTGACTGTATTACTATATATAGATATTCAGTAAAAACGCACTACGTGAACATGATTCTACCATAAAAATCAAATGTACGGGCTAACTTCAGATGATGCATTTCTACTGCATAACCCTCTGTAATGAACTATATGATAAATTGGCATAAACAAGCATTAATACTCGGACTAGTTGTTTAAAGCTATTCCCCAAAATATACAAAATTATATCATCCTGACGTCAATTACAAAACACCTCCTAATGACTAATATAACACCAGTCTAATGAGAAGCACAAATTAAGGTTAGGTATGGAAAAAAATCGTCATTAATTCGACCTTGGCCTAAATTAATTTTTATCAACGTACCCACAGTCATTTTTCCACTAATATATTTCGGATCCCTCTTAATGTCAGCAATTGCTGCAATTGGAATTCCCCAGTTGGCGATAGGCCCCCAAAAATGCGTGCTGAAAACAATATACAGTTGTAGACTAAGCCATTTCTAACAGATCAGTTATTTCCCAATAATCCACAGTACAAATCTAATGAATGCACTTACCTTAAAAAATATTCACGCGTCTCCTTACTGCCAAGTGATTTCAAGATACGATTCATGATTTTGCGTGTATTATAATTTACCAAAAAAAAAAAATAATATTGTATCACACCCAACAGTAAAACAGACTAGCAGACAACCTCAGCGCGAGGACAGTCGATTGTGTCGTATGCAGATCCGAAGTCATAGGTCATGGGACAGAAAGCGTCGTCTGGCGTCACTTGACGATGGTACATGCGTGATCGCTAATCATCAGGCAAGATCTTCGTACGCTTATCGTAAACTTGTGCAAACGAAAAAAAAAAAAATCACGGCTCCATCACACAGTAATCCGCCAATAAGTATATTCGATAGTTTCCCAGAAGCTGATAACAATTCCCACCTCTACATAAGTATTTGAATAGTGCAAGGAATTCGCGGTAAATCTCCGCGCGGGAATTACGATTAGAAAGACGCGAATATGCGACGCGTATATTTGGAAAATAAATATAAAAAAAGGACACGAGCATTAAATCGTAGTTTTAATTTAGAACACTCATCCAAAGTATTTACATAAGTTTCACATGTTATACTGCCTTAAAAAACTATCTTACGTTTCCCTATATACGTTTCTCTCGCGCGTTATATAATTACAAATGTTTTTAGGAGATATTACAAAATGTACAAGAAGATCAAATTCGCTCTTATATATTAAAGCGGACAAAATTATAGTTAACAGATCTGTGTCGCGTTACGATAATGCATTAAAATATTAAACGGAAAATCATTTGTATCCGTTCTTTGTTAGACGTACATGCACTCACTGCTGCTTCCCACAATGCTATTACACTGTATATTAAACTATGCTGAGCTGAGCTGAATTTATGTACTACGTGCTTACTAACGACAGAATAAAAACCGATGCAAGTTATTAAATTTAACTGCTATGACTTAATGATTAATCTAGGAAAAGTTTGAGAAGGAAAACAAAAAAAAGAAAAAGAAAATTCTCATCGAACTTCCTCGAAACGCAAGACATCCGACGCGACTAAATAACTTAAGGAAATCGTCGTTGTTTCTCAAACGGATAATTAACATCGCGATGAGTTTAGTATAAATCGATGAAATAAGACGCTGAATGCTAAAAATAAAGATTTATGCATACACGAGGTGTGTGATAGCATGTATTTTCTTTAGTCGTGAAAATGAGCTAAAAAGTATAATATACCGTGTGTCTTTTGTCAACTGTACCAAGGGTTGGGTTATCTGGAGAAGAAAGATATTTCCAATTCGCTGTCATTAATTCGATACTCGTGACGTGTCTGTACATAATTAAAAAGAAAATGGACACGTGAGAAATGTCTGGCTCATTAGTAACAATTCCTAATGAGTGCGGCCTTTTAAAGCTTCTCATCTGTCAATACGGTAATCATAATCCCTTTGGTATTCGGTATTTATGCAATGTCTGTTATTATTTTCTTTTTTCTTTTTTGGTGAAATCCTAAGGCACGTTCGATTTGACAGTTCACGTAGAACGTCGTCCCTTCCTTCGAGTATACGGTAATAATTTACATACTTTTTTTTTTTAATTCTACGTAATCATTCGGTATTTAAGAAAGTAATTCGTTTTTTTTTTTTTTTTTCGTAATATAAATAATTGGCGGAGCGATGATTGACGCAGAGAAAAAGAGAAAAAGACGAAATAATTAAAGATTAAGAATAGTCAAACGATAATAACGAATGATAACGTTTTGTACGTTCAAAGATATGGATGGCTTTAAAAATAATTAAAATGTTAATTAACACTTATGTGCGAGAGAGGTTTCTATTATTATTTTGTTCCTTTCTTTTTCTCAAATTCTTAAATGCCTTTGCATGGCCTAACTATCTCGACGCAAATTCAATCAATGAATTACATAATATTAATATTAACCGTCGCGACAGACTCGAGAAATATTCCTTTACCCTGTACACTGACAAATGTAAACGCCTAATAACAATAAATACTTAACAGCGAAACACCGTCGATATCATACAGGAATTTGGCTTAATTAAAATATTTAAGGCACAAAAGGACTTTCACGAAAGTCACATAAAACCTGACAGCAGCCACAGGACAGTAGAGTTTTTCCTTATTGCAATCGCGATCGTTAAATTAATCGGGTGAGTGATAGCAGCAGGGAGAGTCAAGAGAAAAGAAAGTAAAGAAAGAAAGAAAGAAAGTTTTACTCTTAAAAAGTATAAACGATCATCCAAAGTCATTCGGTTAATTAACCGTCCACGTGTATCCTCTGTTCACAACAGTTCGATAATTCCGTTTTATTGTACATTAATTAATTGTAACAATTAAATTATGAAATTTCATGAGGTACCGATTATCCGGTAAATCTTTACAATTGGATAATCATAATTAACGTACGTTCGCGTAAAGCTACCTCAGAGCCGTGTATAGGTAGACCAAAAAAAAAAAAAAAAAAAAAAAAACGAACCTTTATATCAGAAAATCTTTAATAGCTCCGTATAAGATATCGTTCAAAATATTATTTCGATTTGAACAGCACTGTATAATAATATAGAAGTTCATAGTTTGTTTCTTGTTTTTTTTCTCTTTACTTTGTACATAGTACATACAATTGCAATTCTTTAGTGCACTGCCTAACATCCAACAGTCAAGCCTCACCATACGTATAACCTCGGATTACATAAAACGAGCGCACGAAGATTGGAGACAAGACGAATAAAAATTATTTACGGTCGCCAAAAAAGGGGAGGTAAATTTCTACGAAAATACCTAATGGTTATTAACATTATTTTACGATAGAAGGCACTTTTGTCCAGCGACGCAAGGCACTCCTGTTGCCGTCACAAAAACAATTGATCCTCGATCAAACGAATCGATCGTTGCTTCTTTTTCTCTTCCACGATCGAAAGGCAAAGCGGCCGTTGAATTTTCGAAATTACCAAGAAAATTTTCCATTCGCTTGCCCAATGGGAAATCATCGCCCGTCATCCCGAATTTTCTACTTAGCTCCGTATACTTTTATCTTTTTGACAATTCAAAATTACATTCCCTTGCGACTCGTTGCTCCTTACAATGCATTGCTCCCACTCTCTTTCTCTCTTTCTCTCTGCTAGTACAGACTAAAAACTGTCTTTTTTTTTTGTGCAACAGCAAATTCAAAGATTACGCAACTGATTGATCTTACAGAGAAGAACGGACACGGCTAACGTATGTATTGTGACGATATATCAAGCAATGTTGCTTAGAGTAAATGGGTATTACAAAACGTTTAGACATTTAAAAGCTGCATAATACGCAATGAACACATTACATTCATTCACAGAATCTATACAATAATTAATATAATAATAATAATAATAATAATAATAATAATAATAATAAGATTAGAAGTAATCGTTTGATATAAAAGAAAACGTTAAATAGGACCAATATAATAGTTTATAAGCCACATTATACTAATTATCTGCAATATCACAGTACTTGCTGAAACTTACTAAACGTGTACTTTCCGATAATGAAAGCCGATGCGAACGAATGATAATGGCAAGCAAAATATCTGCAAAATATACTTTTATGACAATACATTGCCAAGCCATGAGTCAATCTTGTCGCTCTCCTTTATACTCCCCGGCTGTCGCCCATCATTATAAACACACTCGCCTTTAAGCCGAAATTGTACCTTGAAACTTCGTCTTATCTTGTATCCACGATCCTCCGCATCGCGATTTAAGCCATAGTGGAATAAAGAAAAAAAAAATATTCTTCCTCTGCGCGAAAAATAACCCGACGTCGCAGTCGCCGTTTTTTTTAAATTTTACTTTTTGCACATTTATAGTACGCCATGAGAGTTACGTTTAGTTCGATTATGCGAGACACCTATACACCACTGTAAAATAACGTAATGAGCGTATTGGTGGTACGGATGCATCGGTGTGAAAAATTTTCAAAAATCGACACTGTCGAGCTAATTGAAAAATTTCATCCTGTCGATTATCGATTTTTTACCATATTGGTGATCGACGTTGGACGTCGAAAATTGATCGCGAATGGACCTGATATAAAATGCAGCGATCATTGCAATTTACGCAGTTGACTCGATCGATGCAACCGATCGCGAAAGAATGTCACGTTAACGATGCACTTTTCTTGTACAATCTCGTTCGATTACGTTAAGTCGTGATCAATTTTTTTTTAGAGCGAAGGAAAGAAAAAGAAATACAGGGCAACGTCGCAGATTCCATGTGGATGTGAGTTCGTTGACGAGAGCTCAGTACGGCGTAGGATCGAGGGACGAAGAGAAAGAGTAGAAGTAATAAAAGAGAGGAGGAAGTAGTTTCCTTCGAAATTGAGAAACAAACGTAAGACGAGTAATCGCTGGCGTGAATGCGCCTTACGATTGTCGCCTCGTTAAACTAGCCTAATGTCATACATAAACAGGACCTTGATTGTCGTTATCGTCCAAACTTATTCGACTAGGATATGCAGGACCACCACCATCATCAAAGAAGCGTCTAAATGTGAACTCGAAGAAACCGTGAAACGGTTTGCCGTTGTCTAGGAGTTCGTCCGACTTATTTGAATCCGAGGATTCGGAATTTCTCAATTTGTCAGGATCCACCGGATCAAAATTACTCGTGTCGGTAGGGTATTGTATGCGAGGTATATGTGGCGCCGCCTGGCGACGTAAGCCTTTTTCAAAATCAATGCTAGCAAAAAATGGATGGCTTTTCACCTCATCCGCATTCTTTCCCAGCCGACGATCAGCACCCACGCAGAGCTTCAATATCAGGTCCATCCCCTCTGGCGAGAGATTTGCTTGTTTTGGAATATGCAGTGTTGTCTCCCAGTTTATTACCTGATAAATAGTAATGATTATCATTGACAGATGTAACGTTACTAATTACAACTTATACGATTTTAATATTTATTTTTGTAATACCTTGTATTGCGTTTCTGCTGGTGTATTTGCAAGAAATGGCGGAGAACCCACAAGCATCTCGTAGAGTATCACGCCCACACTCCACCAGTCGCACAACTGTGTGTAACCTGTACGCTGCAGTACTTCCGGTGCAATGTAATTAGGCGTACCAACAAGAGAGTGAGCCAAGCATCGTTGATGTTCTCTGTGACGTCTTCGTTCTAATGGTTTTAACTGGATGCATCGACATTCGTTGTTCCAATCGTCAGCTGGATCCATGGAATCCTGCTTACCGTGACCTACGTATAAGCAGATTTATGTAATTAAATTATATCCAGAGTAATCCAAATGAACTGCTAGGATTGGAGATTTAGGAATTCAGGTGAGAAATTAATACTCTACCATTTTGCTGATAATACTTTGAGTTGTGGGTCCAACGAAACCCAGTGCACAATCCAAAATCCGTGAGCTTTATATGTCCGTCCCGGTCGATAAGAATATTATCCGGCTTTATGTCTCTGTGAATAAATCCCATTTTGTGAACACTTTCTACGGCGCATGTTAGCTCAGCGATGTAAAACCTCGCCAAGGCTTCTTTGAAGATGCCGAATTTAATGAGAAGAGACATCAGATCTCCACCAGGTATATAATCCATGACAAAGTAAAGATTATCCTTGTCTTGAAAGGAATAATAAAGCTTGACGACCCATTCGTTATCAGCCTCCGCCAGGATATCGCGTTCTGCCTTTACGTGGGCAACTTGATTGCGATTTAGAACGTCGGCTTTGCGAAGCGTCTTCATGGCGTAAAATTGATTAGTATCAAGTTTTCTTACTAGAGTCACTTCACCGAAAGCACCAACGCCGATCGGCTTTATTTTGGTGAACATAGACTTGTCCATCTTGGCTCTCTTGAGCCTGATGTAATTCGATTCCTTTTGAGATAACATTTTCCTCATTTGACATTGAGCTTCAGTACTCAGGCCAATCTTTGCCATTTCCGTTTCCAGCTGAAGACGCCTGTAGAGCCGTTGCTTGTGGGATTTTAATACGTTCTCTACGTGCTGCTCCATGAAGAACTTGAACGCCTGGGGTGAGTAGTTGCGAACTTTGCAGTCTCTACGTTCCTCCTCTTTCTCTTTGCTCATGTGTTTTCGTTCAGGTATAGGAGATTGATGTTTTATCTTGTACGATGATGGTGAGGGACCACCCTTTGCACCGCTTCCATCGGGTAAGGAAGGATGATTATTGTTGTTCCTCGACGAGACGGAAGTAGAGGCAGTAGGTGGTAACGGAGGTGTTTCCGATGGATGCTGACCACTCTCAGCGGGTGAGTACTTTCTTTGAAGTGGTGGATGATGTGCTACTGGTGAGGATCTCGGTGCGGTACCACTTTCCACGGTAGATATGCCGGAAGAGTCGTCGGTGGGTGTTCCATAGGGTGGTGGAGGAAGAGGATGATGCATTCCTCTTTGGGCAGCTAAGGCTTGCATCGTTGTGGCATAACTAGGTGGCTCGGTTGTAGGAACTCCTACAGGAACGCCCATGCTTATAGAACTAGCTGGTGTAGTACCGGCGTTGTTCACTGGAGGATACGCCGGGGGTGGCTGTTGCTGTTGCTTCTGTTGAATTGAGGAGGCGTAGGATGGCGGTGGTGGTGGGGTGTTACTCGTTGTGGAAATCGGTTGAGGTGATGTTGGCGCAATGGCTGTTTGCAACACAGGTTTCTGGACCTGGGTACTCTTCACTGATTGCATGATCACTAGAGGTTGGGTCTTTGCCTGACGAGCACCCCAGGCCTGTAACGGTGTCGGTCTGGCCATTGAGGTTTGAGTACTTGGTGAGACTGTGGATACCGTTATGGGACTTGGTGATCCAGCTGACGTTGGTCCTGAATAAATACCTGATGATGGACTCTTTCGATAATCCTGCTGGGACTGTGTGGGACTCTGACGGTTTTGCATAGATGCACTATAGGAGGGTGGCTGAACGGGACCAGCAGACGAGGAGGGTACTATGGGATACGGTGGTGGCGGTTCTACCTGAGCACTCGAGCTATTGTTTGCTGACTGATAAATACTCAGAGCTTGCATTTGTTGAGTGAGCTGTTGTTGAACCTGAGGGCCATTCTGCACGATCATTGGTTGCCGACCGTTGGAACTACTGTTGGATGTCGCCACGGGACTCGTGCCTCTCTGAGGTGGATTGACGGAGCCAGACGTCGAACCGGCGGTTCCAGGCGCCGCTGGAGGTGGACGAGAAGGCACAACTGGGGCTGGTGACATTCGCTTGAGCATTTGTTGCATATTGGTGGGTACGTTTGGCTGACTGTATGGGGCGTGTGGAGGTGGTGGTGGTGGTGGCGTTGAGCTGCATCTTGGTGGTGGCGGTGGCGGAGGTTCTCGTTCTACGAAACTACTGGGTGAGTATTGTCTGCTTAACTGAGGATGTGGACTCAGTTCCGTCAGACGTGGACTATCCGATCGGGAACTTCCGGCGCCGCTGTCTAAGGCAGGACTACCACGCTGAAGACTCAACTCTCGTTCTAAACTTGGCTTTCTTATCAGCTTCGTGTTCAATTTGCCAAGACCATTTAGAGATTCAACTTGCACTTGTTTCAAGAACTCTAAAGCCGCGTCCAATCTCCAGCCTGTTTGCTTCAGGGCACGCAATCCTATATCCTGTAGTCGAATATGGGGTATGCAAAGATTACGTAGATATACATATATATATAGAAACATATTATTAAGGATAATGATTAGTTTTGGGTATACCTCGGAATAGCCCATTGCTAATAGCTGTGCTACTGCCTGACGTTGATCAGGTTTATCAGCAGCAGACCCAGATGCGCCAGAGAGTCCACTGAGACCTGAGGCTGAACTAACACCACTGGTGGTAGAGAGTGTTGAGATAGTACTCGCAGCACTGGAACCAACTTCACCTGCTCCTCCGCTATTTGCGAATGGAAGCAGTGAATTACGGATCTCAGCTAGTGCTTTTTGATGATATCCAGAGCCACGAGTGCTCGACTTGCTGACCGCAGGTGGATTCATAGTGGCCCATGCTAGGTCCTCTGGGACCTAGCTCCAATCTAGCTGTGGCATGTATGAACCTGTAACAATAGATCGTGCTTTTTATAACTGTTCTGCCATACAACATAATTCACAGAATAAGAATAACTTATAACAAATGAATATGTTTTTACTCGTGCATAGCTAGAACAATTATAACACAAGATTCTTCTAAGCAGCATGAACTATTGTGTTATCATCAGTATATCATAGCTAAATGCTTATTGTTACCGGTTGATGTGTTTCAGCAATTGTAACAGCTTCAAGATTATCAATATTCCAACAGTTGAATATCTAATTTCTATTTAATGCTGTATCAAAGAAGATATAATATTCAAAGAAGTGGTAGTTCTTAGATGCTTAAAACCAAGCAAGTGAATACCATAGGAAAAAGTTGAATAACAAAAACAATGATATTTGACAAGCATATTAATTCTCATTAATCACAAATTCTTTATGATAGAGATAATCATGCCATAAATAATTGAAGATAAGAAATATAAACATATTTTCATTAGGAACACAATAAAATTATAATTTTGTTACAACAAGGTATATCCTCAGCAAAATAGAAGTAATAACACTTGCAGTAAATCCTGCCAAAAACAAATGCTTGGTGTCGTATAATGCTTACTGAACAATTATAATCTGGTGCTAAAATATCTCACTTTCCAGGCTCTGCGATGTCATGGCAGCAGCAATAATTAGCACGGTGTCAATGCAGAAAATAAAATACAAAGTTATAATAATCTTTAGAGAAAGAATCAACTCTTTCTTGCAACAATACCAACACTTCACCAGTGACAGTGACACACTCCTGAAAGTACGTTTCACTAAAGATAAATGCAGAAGCATCCAATGAATTACAAGTCACTGATGATCCATAGACAGAGTATCTTTTTTGAAAATTCCAGTCGTTTGCACAAAGTGATAAATGTTTGGCATTTTTTCATGCAGCTTCCATTTTTAAATAACACACTGGAAACTGCCAATCTTCTCCAGAAAGTAGTAATGATCTCAGAAGAGAATTTCCTCTGGTACAAAAATTTCAGCAAGAGCGCTATCCCGCATCCCTGCAGCCAGCACGGTCCATCAAAGATTTAACCTATGCTCAAGACACGCAATGCAGAAGCTCGAGGACTTTCGATATATGCGAACCGTGATATGCGGTAACTTGTTCAATAGGAGTGAGAACTGTTGCCGAAGATATTCTTGAAATAAGTTCCTTTAAAGCCACGGTGATGCCAGTGTGTAGTTCGCGAGCATATTCCGTTCCCCCTTTTTTCGTAGATCTGCGGGCCGGGCAAGACGTATCCGCGAAACTTTCGAACCGCCACTTCTCGACGAAGAGGATCCCACTGATTGCTAATTCCCGGCCGCAATTATACGAGCGACAACAAAGAAAGATACAGCCGTAAATTACTAAAGTAACTGGCAGCCATTTTGAAGTGCCACATTCCTCCACTGACTTGACACTCTTTTTCGTAATTTACGGTGTGTGCACGAAACGCGCGAGCAGAAAAACCCATGAAACCCTTAGCGCTCGCGATGCTATTTTGTTTGACGCTGATATTTTATTCAGCGTCTATCGAATGCATAATGCCTTTATTAAAAATATGATACGTACATTGAGCCGTACCGAGGGACGGCGCTATTTTCAAATATATTACAACCAAATCGAGAAATTCTCTTTCGAAGTGACGTTACTGGAGTTACGTCAATTGTCAACATACATTTCGGTGTATCGAAACAATTATAATTCTTTGCATTTTATCTAACGTTTTACTTCCGAGGTATATCATTTATTCTCATTCTACTTATCACAGCTGTCTTCTCTATCGACCGATACTAAATTGCATGTACATATATACATCTCTCCACAGGGATTGTACGAATAGGTTTCTTCTTGTGGATCGTGGAAATTGTTGCATTTGCGAACGCACAATTTTACTTAACATTCTTTAAGAAAGAGGACGAATTAGTGAAGTACACAGTTTAGGCATGCGCTCTCATTCAATCGCACATGGGGTTCTGCTAGGAAGATTATAACCTTTCTTGACGATGCTTCGTGCATCAATAAAATAATATTTCTTATTTATTTCAGTGATATTATAGACTACTGGACATTGATTAAGGTATTACTAGTTAACAGTCGTATGCTAGGATTCATGTGATTCTTTTTTGGATTTAAGGAATAAACGTTTTTCTCAAGAAATATTTATATTTTTAAATTATTTGCAAAGACAGTGCAATGGGAGGAGTAAAATCTAGGATAGCATATAAGCTACAAAATTTTAATCTAGAGGCTCGAGCACAAAAGGTGTTATCGAAAGAAAAACCTATACGTGCTCCTCAGTTTCACGCAACAATGGAACAAATAGAACAAGTGAAACAGAGTAGGTACATTAGACACTCATCAATTTGCATTTGTTTTATTTTTTAATTGTTTTCTAGTTGAACCCGATGCTATGGAGCAGCTTCGTAAGAAAGATATATCCCTTGATGATCGATTAAAGAGTGTTTATATCAGTTCTCATGATCCAGAGGTAGGTAATCATTTTAGAATGAACTTGTGAAAAGTGGAATTATTAATATATTATTTATTATTAGATTAAAGAACACACTGATAGACCAACTTCTACAAGGTCTTTACCGAGGAATAGACATAGTGAACAATATGAGTTTAATTCCCCAAATCCAATTCATGTTCCTGAAGGCAAATGTACCTTGCATCAACTGATTTCGTACATTGATAAGCACACAACTGATCCTAAAAAATATTCTGCGATTAAGATCGCTGTGGAATCCAAACTAGATCCAAAAACAGTTGGTAAGTAAAGTCTACAATTGATCAGTAAGTTATAAATATTTTAATCTGTAAGTATTATCCAGAATAAATGAAATATATATGACTTTCTCTTTCAGAAATTATACTTTCATATTATAAACTACTTCATTTGGTAGGAAAGCCACAAGTACCCAAAAAAGAATCTGGTAAATTTGCTGTAGAATCTGAAAGAGGGAAACCTCTTCCCGATAAATGATTTATCTGTCACATAGTTAATTATATTAATTGTTATGTACAGATTAGTTAGAATTCAGTATCTGTAAAATATTAAATAAAATATTTACCAATGTCTATTTAATTATTTTCCTGTGACAATTTCATTTTACGTAAAAAAAAAGAGCATCAAAGCGTGGGCGAACGTGATAGTTATGTGCCCATATATAGTCTGAATTTACATTTATCAAATTCTGTATTCTTTATGTATCGTTACTTTAAAAAAAAAATAAGAATGAATCAATATCTTCAAATGAAATTTCTATCATCTTGTAGAAATTTTGTAAATTGCATTTTCTAGAAAGAACGAAAGCTTCTACCGGCACCTACACAAACGTGTGGGTTCCCATTTTGCAAGAAGATGGCCATCTTGTACAGGACATTGTTCACCAATAAAATTTGAGATTCAACGGAATGCATCCAATGAAAGCGCGTGATGGATTTGTCCAAGGGGAAAAGAACGGACTATCGCTGATCATTGTTATTATTCGTGTAGTCACTGGTAGTCACACGCGGCTTTGAATCGGCCTCACCCACGTTCTTCCAACTTATTTCGCCCTGAATAGCGTATTACTTCGTAAAAACAGTTTACCTTTCTGCAAAATGTCGACGGTTGCAAGTCCTTTAGCTATTGGCGGCCACCGACAATCTGGTGCTCCTGTAAGGACTCAAAATGGTAATTATTTTAACCTGAACATTCTGTACTTTTGGTGAATACTCACGAGTCACGCCTAATACGGTAACTGGATTCCTTCATGTACTCCAAAAGGGTATAACATGATATAGATTATACCAAATATGAAAAATATAGCATGATTATATGAATTAATGAAATTATTCTTTACAGTTATGGCAGCCTCTGCCATTGCTAATATTGTCAAAAGCTCTTTAGGCCCAGTAGGCCTTGATAAGATGCTGGTCGATGACATTGGTGTAAGCTTTTATTCCTTTGCTGACTATCGATTTTTTGTCATAATATTCATGAGAATTAATATACATATACAATTTGGATTTTAGGATGTTACTGTTACTAATGATGGGGCTACTATATTACGTCTGTTGGAAGTTGAACACCCAGCAGCACGTGTACTGGTGGAATTAGCGCAACTTCAAGATGAGGAAGTTGGGGATGGTACCACTTCTGTGGTAAGTAATAATTTTGTGAAGTTTGAAATTAAGTATTGACCTAGTTGGGTATTTCAGGTAATTATTGCTGCGGAACTGTTGAAAAATGCAGATGAGCTTGTTAAACAAAAAATTCATCCTACCTCTGTAATTAGTGGATACAGACTTGCTTGCAAGTAAGTCATGGATCTGATTATTAAAATTCCAAATGTCTGTTTTTATATTCTAGGAAAACTCTAATTATTATTATTCATATATACCATGATTCATGTATTTTCTCAGGGAAGCTTGCAAATACATTCAGGAGCATTTGACAGTCAGCGTAGATGAACTGGGACGGGATTGTCTTGTTAACATTGCTAAAACAGCAATGTCTAGCAAGATCATTGGATCGTATCCTTTCTCAATCAGTTATACCCATAGCCTTTTTTTCAGGAATTTACTATATACACTTTCTCTAAGTATTTTCCTGAACAAAATATAGTGATTCTGATTTCTTTGGTAACATGGTTGTCGATGCTGCCAACGCCATAAAGGTCAATGATGGTAAAGGTGGACATCTCTACCCCATCAACGCTGTAAATGTTCTAAAGGCTCATGGCAAGAGTGTTCGTGAATCGATCCTCGTACATGGTTATGCATTAAACTGCACAGTAGCATCTCAGGCAATGGTTAAAAAAGTTACGAATGCGAAGATCGCCTGCCTTGACTTCTCCCTGCAAAAGGCTAAGTTGAAGTTGGGTATTGAGGTGCTGATCACTGATCCTGAGAAGTTGGAAGGTGTCCGTCAGCGAGAATCAGACATAACGAAGGAACGTATTCAAAAGATCCTCGCTGCAGGAACTAACGTAATCCTTGTTACTGGCGGAATTGATGATCTCTGCCTCAAGGTATGCTTCGTGATCTTTATAAATATCAAACAGACTCAGATACCTAAAACATCACTCTATTCTCATTTTCGATAAACGACACTTCTCTTTGGTTTCAGTATTTCGTGGAAGCTGGTGCTATGGCAGTTCGCAGGTGTAAGAAGTCTGATCTGAAGCGCATTGCCAAAGCGACTGGAGCTCAATTCTTGACTTCACTTACTAATATGGAAGGAGAAGAGAGCTTCGAAGCCAGTTTCCTTGGAGAAGCTGCTGAAGTTACACAAGAATACGTTTGCGATGATGAGCTGATCTTGATCAAGGGGTAACATTGAAAGCCTTAAGATTTCTAATATCAAAATAATCATGGTTTCACAAGTTAATTAAATTTAACAGACCGAAAGCAAGGACTGCCAGTTCCATTATTCTCCGTGGACCAAATGATTACTACTGTGACGAGATGGAACGTTCCATTCATGATGCTCTGTGTGTCGTTAAACGTGTCCTAGAGAGTAAGAGCGTTGTCGCCGGCGGTGGCTGCGTCGAAGCTGCTCTTTCAATTTACCTCGAGAACTTCGCCACGTCTTTGGTAAATAAAAATATGCAACCTACAATAACAATACGATAATAATATCTGGATCATAATTTTTATAAATAATATCCAATTTCTTCTCAACAGAGCTCAAGAGAACAACTCGCCATTGCGGAATTTGCTCGTTCCTTATTGGTCATACCAAAGACCCTAGCAGTGAACGCAGCTCAGGATGCTACAGACCTAGTAGCAAAATTACGAGCATATCAGAATTCCAGTCAAACAAATGCCGATCACGCACACCTCAAATGGGTCGGGCTAGACCTGCTGGAAGGAACCGTCAGAGATAACAAGAAAGCTGGAGTATTGGAACCAGCCATTTCGAAGATAAAATCATTGAAATTCGCTACCGAGGCAGCAATTACTATTTTGCGAATTGATGATATGATTAGGCTTGATCCTGACCGTAGCAACGATAAGAGTTATCATGACGCAATGGCCGCCGGTGAATTAGATGGTTAATTTAAAAATTGCACTTATCACTTTAACTTTTCTTTCACTTAAGATTCATTACTTTTTACACGCATCTTTTCACCTCATGAAAAGGCTGGATTGATAGAGGTCTACTCGACGACAGATAAACTTGATATAACAGTCAAGGAATCGATCGTATAATTAATAATAATAATTACCTTTACATTGTCGCGTTGAGAGTAATCATAAATTAATTAAAATCACACAAACACGTTGATGCTTCATGTAAGAACTTACTAACTCTTAAAAAAAAAAAAAGTAAAGATACGAAATAAAGCTTTTCCATTCTATTTAAATTAGTTTTCTTTCTTTCATTTCTAAATAATATAACCCAATTACCTATATTATTTCCTTCTTTTGTTATCCCTTATCAATTTGTGTATATATGTCGCTGCTATTTTTTACGTGACGTACCCGTTTCATCATTAGAATTTTATTATCATAATATATTACATTTAATGATCTCGCATTCCTAATCAATATTAGAGGAATACGTTACGTAATAAGATATTATAGAAAATCAGAGCTGTCCAACAAGCTTTTGATTTCATTTTCATTATTCTCTCACACATACATTCTATGTCTCTCTCTCTCTTTCTCTCTTTCATTAACATGTCCCAATACATTATACGCATTTATAATAATTCTAACTGAAAAACCATCTCAACAATAATATAATGATGCACTATATAAAACGTGTAGCGGTAATAAAATTGGACACGCGCTTATTCGATATATTATTTCAAGTAAATCTCACTTAAGCTTCTATATAACGTATAGGCAGAAACCATTCAAGGGTACGTGACTTAATGTTAATTATATATTTGTGGTAAAAGATATAATTAGATTCTGTAAAAATTTAATCAACCATACCCCCCCTTCTCCCCCTATGCAGTTTTGATATGGTTTGATCTGCTGCTATACGTTGTATCGAATAAAGTTATTTCACTTGAGCGAGACAAGTTGGACAGCGCCGATGTTTATTAATCAAATATAAAGATGCCATTTGTTCAAATGTCAATGATCAGAGAAGTTGCAATGGCGCACGATAGAAAATAATATTTATACACGCCTTTCACGTATGATAATGTTAAATGCATATCTAATAGAATACATACCACCTCTGCGAACTCTATTCTTGTCTTGTCAAAATTTATTTACTTCGCATTACGATGACATTGACTTCTGCGTATTACGTTATTATATATTGACTATGATCTTATTAATAGAAACATTCCTAACATATTCATTAATGATCGATGAATACATTTGATCTTGTGTAAAACTGATTTTTTTTTTTCTCTTCGATCCACCCTAATGATTTTGGATCATTAGTGTTAGTTACACGATGGCGAATTTTTAACTGGGAAAATTAATATATATCATGCATAAAAAAGTATGTAAAGTGCCATTTACAGATGATATATAATACATACGAATTTGCTCAAGTGATCGATGCTTTGATTCTGATACGTAGGGAATGATTGAAAAATTGTTTCTCTCGAAAGGATATCTATACACTATGGGTTCATTTTACAAAATGAAAATATATATATATATAATGAATTTAACACAAATTTCAATAACGTAATGTAAATTTGTAAAAATTAATTTCGAATCTTTGCCACTGAGAACAAAAATGAGTTTCTGTCGCTGTTTCATTGTCGTCCTATGCAATTCATAGGCAATAAATGGTTGTATGTAAAAAACAAAAAGTGCTTGATACCTGCTAAATAACTGTTTCCAATAGAAATCATCGAATTTGTGGTACTATGTGTCCTGTACGAAATGCAAACTGTCCACGTATCAAAGAAGTGATATGTATTCGCTATTTCTAAAATTACCTACGTAAAACATAATTTGAAGGCAACTTTGAATAAAGAAATGAGTTATTATACTTTAACTTTACCGTGTAAGCCTACCATGGAAAAAGTGACAGAGACGCTCGGTCGGCTATTACGTGTTCAGGCAATAATAAATATATTCGGCCCTGGCACTGCGTGCATACGTAATCAACAGAAAAATACGCAAATGATAATACCAATTAGTAAAACGAATTTATAAAATATTCATTATAAGAAATTGGCTAGCCTCGTAGAAAATTAAGTTGATAACAAGGCGTGGCTTGTGTGCAAAAGGACGCATTTATGCCGCAGTTCCTCGCGTAATCGGCAGGATGATTTTTTTTTCCCTCCACTCCATTCTTATAACGCAGGAGTCTCGAATTTCGGCCCTTTGGTAACTAGTATTTCAGCGTAGGAGTGTTCTTGGCTTAGTTCCAGTACTTGGAATTTCTTGAGAACTAATAACGTGTAAAATTTCTGCGCGGCCTGTAAATAGATAAAAAAAATTATTGTCCGACTGGTCAATCTATTCTGATAACTTATCTTTAATTATTATGTGCCACAGTTTGTACCTGCTTGCGATTATTCTTGTACGCCATTTCCGAGAACGTCAATCTGTCTTTGGTGTCCAGTTTGCTCTTAATAACATGGTACATATGTGCTGCTCTCTTATTCAGCACGCGTTCTTCGAACTGCTCGTAGGTTTCGTCTATTTGTTGCTCCTCTTGCTGCGTAGAAGAAATAAGAACAGTTGCATATGATTTATATAGAGAATTTCAGTACGCGTAAACATATTTTAATAAATACCGGTCCAACTGAGGGTGGGAATTCGTAGTCTTCGTGATTCCAGGGTGTGGCCGGACCTCTTTCCGAAATCGCACCAGGTGTATGCGCTGGAGGATGGTGTTCGTCATATCCCATATACGATACTTGAGGTTGAGCCTGAATATAAGATGAATTAAAAAATTTTCTATTGATATTTGGTTTATTAAGTATTGAAATTATTATTTTACATAAGACCTACTTGATCATATCCCATATTTTCCATTTGTGGTAACTCCGATGGTTGCAGGGGTACCTCTTCGGGTTGTGTGGGAATCTGTGGGACAGGTTGTTCCTCAGGAGCACCAAGAAGCGAACTAACATCCGCGGGAGGAATCTGAGGCATCTCCAATCCAAGGGCTGGTGTCTCTGGAGGTCCTCCAATAATTTCACTTGGTTCGACAGAGGGTATTATGCCACTTATGTCAGGTACCGAAGGTTCTACTGGTAGAGACACTTCTGGAGGCATTGGCGAAGGTGCTGATGGTAAGGGCGTAGGTGGAATCATGCTTGATACTTCGATACTTTCTGCACTCATGGAAGGTTGAGTGACTTCCAATGGTGTAAGAGGTGCAGGTTGTATCGGTGTCCCTTTTGGCTATAAAAGTAAAGAAGGAAAAAAAATCTTTTAGTCGTCGAAGGACGGATAGTTTGGAATAATGGAAAAAATAAATGAAAATGACGATAAGTAACTTTTACTCGACGAACCTCTTCTTCTGCAGGTGCTTTACGTTTACGGCCCATTCGTTTGCCAAGAATGCTTGGCTCAAACGAAGGCACATCAGTCTCTGCAGCATCTCTCATTTGCTCAAGTGGTAGACCATCCTCTTCTGCACCAAGTCTTCCAAAGTCTTCATGATCGTAAGACTTGCTGGTCAAATGTCGTTGATAATTCTGAAAAAATGAACCATGTTCGTATAAAACAAAAATTATACTGACAATTCTTTGAATGAAATATTGTTGTTTTTTTTTACCTTAAACAGTGCACGAGCAGGGATAGGTCTTCCTGGTAAAGCAAAGAGTTTTTCAACGCCACCAGTTTCCTTCCAGTGCATCAGTCTCTTGGTTGGTGGTGCCAAATCCAAAGTAGTAATAATATCACTGGTATCCGAAAGTTGCGCCTTCATCTCCTCACCGGAAATATTTTTAACCTCGTCGACAATGAGTTTACGTTTGCGTTTTGCTTTAGTGAAGCCTGAAAAAAATACTCAGAAATGTATCCTTTGTTTACTTCAATTATAATAAGAGTACATAAAAGCGGTATACCTTTAAGGGCAGACGCATCAACAGGTGCGAGTGCGAAACTTTCCTCCTCATCGTGCAATAGTGTCGTTTGATCTTGCAAAGGTGGAGGTTCCTCGATCGTTTCCATTGGATGCTCTTCAGGAATAGTCGGTGGTGCAGGTGTGAAACGCCGACTTGCCACACTAGCTCTTCCTTCAACTTCTTCACCAGCTGCAGCTGGTGTAGCTGGTCTAGAGCCTTCTGAACTACTAGAGTTGTAATGTTCAATGTAACGGATTAATATTCAAATTGAAAGATACAATTCAATACAATTTAAGAGGTCAGAGTGGTTATGATTTTATACCTAATTCCTCCCATTGGGGATGATGGTCCACCAAAATGATCACCCATGTCTTCGTCAGACTCATCATGAGCAGGAGACGCTACACCCACTGCAGCTGCAGTTTCCTGTTGGTCGCTTATTGCGCTTACTTCAGGTACCGATACTTCTCCTATCGGTGCTTCGTCAAAAAGACCTCCTTCGAATAAGCCACCAGCTGAATGGCAAGTGAAGGGTTAATTTGTTTACATGGCTAGGTATAAATGTAAATAAGAGTAATTTGTTTTGACGTACATATAATATCCTGCCCAAGATGGCCACCAAAGCCATCATCTCTAATAGGTGTGTCAATATCCATTGCTTGTGCCGTTGCTGATGTTCCTGCAATAGGCTCTTTCTCTTTTTGATCTAATGCTGATTCTATTCCAGGTCCATCGCTGAACAACATGTGGCTCTAAATAAGGATATAAATTAGTAATTAATATCATACATCTCATAAGAAGAAGGTACCTGATCTAGGGATGGTTCTATGCTACCAGCATGCCGTAACAATTCAGGAGGTTCTGCATCGAAACTCATATCCCCAAATCCTTGATCGTGAGTAACTAGAGACAGACTACCATAATCTTCTCTCATGGTGATCTCTTCTGCTCTGGATTGATTAAGACTAAACTGAGCCTCAATATCCACATCTCTGTTCAAACAAATACATACATTATAATAATGTTAATAATATTAGTTTAGTAAACATTGTGTGGTTTTTGAACTTACTTCAACTCTGGCATAGCAGTATCAAAATCATGAAAGACTTCTGGTAGTGTAATTGCATTAACTGCAGCCTCTCTATGTTCTTCTGGCAAGTCAACCATCCCAGGCCGAAAGGCCATCTTGATTTTTACAAAAGCTTCATTGCAGTCAGCCAGAAGGTATTTTGCCTTTCTTGAATATATCCTTACGACTCCGAGTAGGAGATGGCCTGATGTTCTTAGAGCCATTTTCACCTATTTGATTAAATATATTTGTACAGAAAGGTATAACTTGTACAATATTAAATTTATTTCTTTTACACTAAAATATCCATGAAATTTCAGTGAAATGAATATACTCATATTTTATAAAAATAGGTATTACCTTAGGTTGTAAAATTCCATCAACAGACTTTTCAATATTTGTCTCAAATACATGAGCCTTTGTTAACTTTTTATCCCAGTGAGCCGCTAGCCAAATACGAGCCAATGGCCCCTTTTTGGCCAGAACAAAGTGTGCGTAAAACATAATTGAAACTCCTCACACAGAACCTACAATTAAAATGTGCAATAGAACATTAATGTCGTATCATTAAATGAAGTACATCCTACTTTTGGACAGGGATATTGGAGCAGATCCAGCAATGTTATAAAAATTGACAAACAAGTAGTGTACATAACAAATGAAAATACAACATATAATTAGGATTGAAGTAAAATGACATTCGGAATTATCGTAAAGAGCTCTATTTATGGTAAAAAATTACCGAAATAATTAGAAATTATTGGTCATTGAGAATGTTTAAAAAACAATATGCTAATGCATCTAATTTATTAAATTGTCAACAATAGTGCTCAAGATGGCGTCACAGGCCATAGTTTTGGCGGTTACCCATAAAAAAAGAGAAAAAAAATGCATCCACGCCAAAGATAACATGTTCTTCACCTTGCTTTAAATAAGTATTTCTGTCAAATTACACTCCACAATATCATGTTTTCTCAACATTCACTTTTTGCTCCAATATGTTTATGCGAACTGTTGACACACACATAAACGTAACTGCCGACCGCGTCTCCACTGCTCAGTTACTCCGTTTTTTTCACGTTACTAAACTCACTTAAAACTGCCTCATGGACCTGGAAATTCGTATGTTTTCCAATCGCTCACGAAGATATTTTCGGAGTGTAGAAAAGTACCTTTTTCATTTTTTAAAGATATGCTCCGTTCGTTTTTATACTTTTAAGTCTTTGGAGTATTATAAACGGATTCAAAAAGAGCCAACACCACACAGAACATTGTCGTGTTTCTATTGAATACATTTCATCGCAACATAAGGATATTTTTAGCGCTGGTGGATCAATTTCGAACATACTTACAGTTTTCCAAAGCTTTTAAAATCGCAAAAACGAACAGGTAGAATGTTCGAAAAATGTTCAATGTTGATTTGTTACCACAAGTAATATTTAAATACAGTAGATTCTTGCAATTTAAGATTTTTGGGAGGATTATATAAGTAACGTTTAAGCTTTTATTAAATACTCATCAATACCCAAACACTATTAGGTGTGTTCGAACATGAGCCGCGAGCGCTGAGAGATTTCGTGTCTCGATCACTGAGATATAGAAATCAGCCTAAAATCGTAGCGTTGTGCATCTCCCTATCCTCCCTGCCATCGCTGGTTAAATCTTGCATATAAAGTACCACCCATAGAATTAATGCTTTCATGATTTTACATAAATGGCCTTTAATTTTTCTAGTTCGGTATAAATATAAAACTTACCACTTATTGTTGAAACGGAACGTATTTGAAGATTATCGTCAGCTTGTGTCTAATAATTGCTTAATACCATGCAGTTATTTATTTTGTAGCTAAAGTTGAGCATACTGTTGTATTTAGTAGATGACGGAACTGCATACACCGGCTGGTTGATCAGGTTTTGGAATCTAAGTAAACTTCTTGTGATTTTAGTACAGTTCATTTTATTTGTTTGCAAATTTCAACTACAAAAAAATGTTGACCCGTAATATATTACCGAAACAGTCGGTATTGCGATTTAAAAACAGAAATGGTTATCCAAGAAGATATTCCCAGAGTGCACCCGAATCTGCTATTCAAGAAGTATATAACCTCGAGAAGAGATTACCAGCACTATTACCAAAGAAACCACGAAGAGAACCTTTTGTTAAGAATTTTTTTATTGGAAAATTCGACACGGAGTTTCTTGCTTATCCAGAGGCACATTCAATTGACAGAAACAGAGAATTTAATTCATGGCTTAAGCCCATCGAGGAGTACGTTGAGAAGAATGTTAATGGAAGAGAAATTGACGAGAAAGGAGTTTTTCCTGAGGATCTCAGAAAACGTTTTCAGGATTTTGGAATAACTCGAGCCAGAATCGGTGAATTGTATAATGGAATTAATTTAACAAGTACTGAATTTGTAAAATTAGTCGAAACAGTCAGTCTGGTCCCATCCCTTGGTTCTTACCTTTTGAAGCAGGGAGTGATGCCTGTGGAATTATTAACGAGATATGGATCAGTAGAACAAAAGTTGGAGTACTTGCCCAAGATAGCATCTGGAGAAATTGTACCTGCTATAGCAATTACAGAGGCATCTAGTGGATCCAATGCTACAAAATTAAATACAATAGCATCATATTCATCTTGTGGTGAATATCTATACATAAACGGGGAAAAGACTTTTGTATCAAATGGTCCAGATGCAGACTTTTTCATTGTATTTGCAAATTGCACTCAGCATGCAGATACCTATAAAACAGATAACTCTCTCACTGCAATACTTGTTCAGCGTGATCATGGGGGTATAAGTTCAAGTAAACCAATTGAAACTTTAGGACAACGAGGTTTAAAGACATCCACAATTACATTTAAGGACACAACAGTCCCTATTAAGAATATACTTGGTACTCTGGGTCAAGGTCCTGAAATATTAAAAAATATGTTCAATATAGAAAGATATAACATTGGTGGACAAGCTGTAGCAATTCTAAAGAATTTCTTAAATATATTAACAGTACATGTACTACGCAGAAAACATTTTAACAGAATGTTATATCAGTACCAGAGCACACAAAAAATTTTAGCAGATATAACTATGTCATTATATGCCATGGAAAGTATCACTTACTTAACAACAGGAATGGCAGACATATATGATGACCAAGACATAATAGTAGAAAGTGCAATAGTGGAATCATACTGCACGAATGAATGTGTGAAGAATATCTACAAAGCGATGCAATTAATTGGAGCTCAAAGTTATTTAAAAGAAAATCCTTTTGAACGTATATACAGAGATGCATTGGGTATGAATTTATTTGACTGTAGTAACATCGATACAAGTATCTACACAGCACTGTTAGGACTTCAGCACGCAGGAATTCAACTCTACCCAACAGTCATGAAGGACAGAAATCCTGCAGACAATCCTACCTATACCCTCAAGAAACTTTTTTTCTCATCAAAGAAGGAAAAATTGAAGGTACACGAATATTTGCACCCAAGTCTTTCATCGGCAGCAGGTGCATTAGAGTTTTGTATAAACCAAGTGAAAACATCTGCGCAACTATTACTTAATCGTTATGGAACCGAAGTTTCTGAAAAACAGATGGAGCTTCTTAGACTGAATGAAATGGCAACACTTTCTTACGTCCTCTCTGCAGTTCTAGGACGTGCCTCAAGAGCATATTGTACAGGCATTAAAAATAGCGAACAGGATATACGTTTATCAATGGTAATGGCTGTCAAAATCAGTGAAAGAATAAAGTTCATTGCTCAGGAAGTTGAAGTTGGAGAGTTGGCGAACGGTGATTACTTCAAAGCAGAATTAGCTGAGTTAACAGTTAAAAATCAGGGATATATTATTGATCATCCTTTGGTAATGAACGTTTAGTTAATTGATTTATTCTTGTGAGAATCATCAGAAATAATGATAATTAAAGAATTGTGTACTATTGACTTTGTTCAACATTGTCATTGGAACTGATAAAAAGTAATGAAAAAGAGTTTTGAATGATAAGAATAGATCATTTCTGTAGACAAATAAAAATATGAAAAACGAAAAAAAAGAAAGCATGATACTATAAGTTGCTGAATTTCTTATTTATGTCGGAGCACCAGAACTAGTTTTCATTTGTACAGGTACTATATGTTCTATGCGTAAGATTGTAATTAATGTAGTATACAGATGCAGTGAATAAGGAGTAATAAATTTTTTGATTATTGAGTCAATTGTTTATCATTACTTCATTTTATTGCATTAAAACTCATACTATCCTGTGAGGATAATTCATACTCCTGTGGGAGTATCTGAGAAAGTTTTGATTATCACGTAGTAAAATGTCAATCATTTTTTTATTTTTATTCTCTACTTGGACAGTTTACAAAGACTTGCAACACTATGTTTTACAACTTATTTCTGAGACTTATTTGGGCTTGGCAGAAGCACAGAATAATATAATAAAATAACAAATTTGTCTTCTTGCGTTATGTACAAGTTACATAAACAAAATTATTAAAAGATTCAGTTTTCGTTTGTCCTTTGGCAAAGAAGCTCTAGAATAGTAAAAGACTTTGAAAAGTACAAACTTGTGTGTAATTAATTACTAACGATGGTAATTTCATAATTACTTAATTGCTCTATAACAAATCATATTTTTTTAAATAGAATTTTGTAAGCATCATTTCTACAATAGCTTGACTCAACACTTTATACGCGAATTAGTCGTCATACGAAAACGGCCGAAGACTATACAACTTTTCTTTGTTTTCTATTGTTTATTCTGTGTACCGTTAGTAATTGATCTGATATGTTACAAATTATGTAATAACAATAACTAATCTACTTGGTGTTTACAGTGAGAATCACATCGAACTTCGGCCTCCGTCTCGTATCGAGTCACATTCTAAAAATTTCTAATTGTAAGACATTCGAATTACATATAGTCTAATTTATTAATTATTTCAGAAAATATAACTATGGAAATAATTCGATAATTTTTACTACTTCACTTTGACTATAAGTCAACAAAAGAGAAAAACTGTACAGGGCGATCCAGTTAAAATGTACCAAAATCTTTCATTGTCAAAATTAGACAGCTCAGTGTACTACTGATAATCAATTCTTAACAGCAGCGTGATATCTAAATTCGAAAACTAAGATAATGACACAGAAATTATATAGAGCACGTCCCGCTGTTAATTAGTTACAAATTACTCCGTTATCGAAATTCTTATATCTGTCTTAGCAAAATTTTTAAATCACGATTTATAAGTATCATTTAAGAATATTTGCATGAGTCATCAAATATGTACTCGAGACTCCCGACTAGAGATTAAAACTACTCATTCATACCGACAGCACTGACATCCGTAGAAATACTTATCGAGGCGAGTAACATCGAGTTCAATATAAAATTGACTTTCTGTTACGAGGTTGTCTCTTGTGTATGAAGCAGTGGACGGTACGTTTCTACGTAGGTAACATGACAGTAATTGTCCTAGTAGACTGTTAGATTGTACTCCTCTTCATTATAATCATTCATTCAGAATTGTCACTACAATCTTTCAGCTTGTACGATAACGTGTTCCTCTCTGTAAGAATCTGTCGCGGACCAGCAGCTTCTTACACAGGTATATATCAAAACTGTACCAAATTCTATCTGGAAGTTACGTTCATGCCTAGGATTTAGTTTAAGCTTAGGAATAATTGTTGGAAGAATTTGGAGCTCAAATGTCATCTCGTCGCCACAATGCCTACATCGACCTGTGCAACCACCCATTGGATATAATAATAATGGAGCTGTATTATCTCGGGAATACCTGCAATGTATAATCGTATAATAATTGTATCGTATGTATAAATTAAATGCTCTAATTATTTTCTATAGGCTTACAGTTATACCTCAATATTTGGCCCGGGTTAATCTGTATCCGACTGAGAAAATCGTGGAACATCTCATCCCCATGTGCTGGAATTCCTTTTTCATATTTCTCAGGATTGGTTTCTGTGCCTTTGGAGTCTCCGGATTCTAATGCAGCATTCATGGATAGCTCAGGATTACGTCGCTGATATTCGAGGTATAGGTCGCGTACGTGTTGGGGTACTTGATTGCTGCAATCCTCCTCATCGACGGAAATGAATATTTCCGTGAAAGTGAAACTTGGTTCTGCCTTCGATTCTATATGGAGAACCGGTAGCGGAGTTACTTCATGAAGGAGGCTAACTAAATCACATTGAGGTCGAGTTGGAGTATCGATGCATACAACTTCACTTTCTTCGCCTTCTATTTCTGCAGATGCATGTGGGGAATCTAGTCTGCCGACTGCTCCTCCTCCGATAGGTGATTCTATACTTGCAGGACTACAATGATATCATTTTAATAGATGCATGTAAATATTACAGCAGGATACCTAGACAATATTTACCTATTAGCATTGGGATCATCCATGTGCAACTCAGAGAATTCATCATTCAAATCCTCGTCAAAGCTTGCATTGCTCACGGAGAGGCTAAACTTTTTAGGATCATTCAGTAAATTATTTCCATTCTGTTCAGATGCATTATCGTTCCAGCTATCTCCCCAATCATCGGACTCTGGAAGCCAATTAGCTGTCGATGGTACTGTGACTGTACTACTCTCTGTACAGTGTGTATTAGCAGTCTCTTCCAATGACTGAACCCTCAAGCAACTCCAGCTCTCATTTTGATTCCAACAATTAGGATTAATACATGCAAATATATAAAGTGTACGATGATACTTGGAATTATCTAAGGGTACGTAAAGCTGCAATGCTAACAGTTGATACAACCCGCAAAGTCTGCATTGTGGTGCCGACAACAGACCCTTGGTATTATGCCAGTCCTGTATAAATGAAACAATTGTAAAATATATGTCATCTTTTGTAAATGGCATGCGTAAATGATATCAATTACTTAATACTTCAATGACTTACCGGCTTACCACCAATTTTGTTGGTGGTAAAGTTAACAAGGGAGCGATGCTTTTCAGTGACGTATTCATCTTCATAGCCCAAATAAACTTTGGTACGGTTATCGCAAGCCATTTAAAAATTTGGAAGGACACACGAAAATGTTCGCACTTGTTGTGGAAGACTGTTTGGAGCAGCGAAGTGAATACTTCATAGGAATACACTGGCTTTGATTATCATTAAGTATCACGGCTGACAGCTGACATGCGTCGTTAGTTGCTAACGCTTGCGCTTCTTGCTGCCCGTTATCGATTCCCACATAAAACTGCAGGAATGTAATACTATATAAAATTAACTCCTTGTATCAAAACGATCATTTCACAATGTAAAACTTTTAATTTCATTTAAGAAACAGGCAAAGAGGATATATGTATGCAAGAGGTTCGCATAACGGGCACGTGGTACATTTCCAGCACGTGTTGATAAGCAGGAATAAAATAAACATAAAATGGATTGTGTTGGCTAATTAATGGCAAAAAATCTTATCTTAGTCATTTATATTTTATATCAAATTCAATTTATATTATTTAGTACTCCTAAATTGCGTACAATAATGATGTTAATGGGTAACCACAAAGTCAATAAGATTAGGGTGAAATAAGACAAAATTTAAGCATTTATGTAACAATAGCTATTACAGAGAATAAGAAAATATTATTCAGAACAAGTTATTAAAAATTCGAATCATCCATACTTGCAAATCTGGTTCAATAAGCTGCAATATATATTTCAGATCAACTCAAGTACTTAAAATGATAAGTGTAAGTTTCGGAATATTTGAAATTCTGTTGTCTGATTGGACAAAGACTAATTTTAGGCATTCGAGTCACTCGAGGCTTTCTTCTGGAATTATTAAACCACTGCCAAATCCAATAAGCAATGTAAAATATTGCTTTTTGAAGCGGAACAAGTTTCATTCTGACGGCAGTCCATATCATTAGAAACATTGCAAGGGTCATTTTTTTCACGAAACAAAAGAACAGTAATTCATCTTGAAGAACAATCAGGAGTTCTATGGTTTTAGTATCGAAATTGAATGTTGGATGGCGCAATACTCGTAGCATGTGCATGGGGCGGAATCGGTGTTTTCGATCCGTAGAATAAAGAGCTGTTCGATAAGAGACAGATATTCTTGAATAGGCCTATTGAAAAGTTATTCGATAAAGTGATACCATTAGGCCGCTTAGAAGATTTTATTTGTTAGGTAGATTTCTTTAAACATTGATTAAATTTGTATACCGATTTATACTTAAATAACTAACTTGCATGATTCTCATTTTTGCGGCATTTCTTTGTGTCATGACTACATAATCCTCGTAATAAATCATATTTTTATTTCAGACTGCAATCAGAAGAGACGATTTGTAGCATTTAAATCCGTAGAAATAAAATAGCATCGCATCATGATCAAGAAAGGCATTTATTTAATGCTTTTTGTGCTTGCTCAAATTGCATTTGCACACGAGGACGATGTGCATACCGTACAGTATACTGAAGAAACATTCCCTGAGGAAATTCCTAAGAAAAATCATTTTGTTATGTTCTATGCTCCTTGGTGAGTATTTTCATTGATTCTATTGGATTTATTAGTATTAGTCTTATATTTACTTTGCGTAATTGTAGGTAGCATTGAATCAGAAGTTTATATTTTGTTTATTTTATCGTAGGTGTGGTCATTGCAAGAGGCTTGGACCTATTTGGGAACAGCTAGCTGAAATGTTGAATGAAGATGAAGACAGTCATGTGAAGATTGCAAAGGTTGACTGTACTACTGACAGCTCCGTATGCTCTGATCAGGATGTTACTGGTTATCCTACGTACGTTAGCAGTTATCACACTGGTTTGTTCAGCTCCAATGTGAACGATTTAACACATATTTGAATGTTGCAGCTTGAAGTTTTTCAAAGTTGGAGAAAGTAAAGGCACTAAGTTCCGTGGCACACGAGACATACCAACATTGACTTCATTTATTAACGAGCAACTGGGTAGCACTCCATCAGTCAGTATAATGTTCCTTATCCGTTCATACTTATTGAATTTTGATAGAATATTACAGTTGCTGTTTAATTGGTTCTAATAGAGAAATATAATGCATGAGATTAGTGTGATGACCATCTGTAGCAAAAAAAGTCTTGCGCCATTATTTTCCTTTATAATTTTGCAAAAGTATTAGCATTCCTGTATTCCCTGATACAAATGAAAACATATTTTATTTAAGCCAATGTCTATAGTTTGAAATAACCATTCAGAAAGAATTAAGAAGCATCTCCCCCTGTTGAACGGCAATGAACACTGCTATTACTTCAATTTTGTTTTCTCGTATTACTTGTCAAACTAATATTTAGTGTACTCTCCAATAGAACCCCCTTTCACAAAGAGCACATTCCTTACACAAAGAGCACATGTGTACCAATGTCAAAATAATGGAAAACAAAAGAGAATTTGGGCGCAAAATATTCTCGTCTCTGACGTCATTACTGTATATTTATACCATCTTTTTATCTATTAGAACAAACTGAACAAAGATCTTAAACAAATTAATTTCTTCCAGGTGGATGACGAGCAAATAACTATACCTGACGCAATAAACGGATTGATAGAGTTAACCGAAGACACTTTTGACAAGCACGTGTCATCAGGGTCACACTTTGTCAAGTTTTATGCTCCATGGTGTGGTCATTGCCAAAAACTGGCTCCGATTTGGGACGAGCTCGCCAACAGTCACAGTAATGACAAGTCAGTAAGCATAGCTAAGATTGACTGCACCCAACATCGCGCAGTGTGTAGTCAATTTGACATCAAGGGATATCCTACCCTGCTCTGGATTGAGGATGGCAAGAAAATCGACAAATACACAGGTCAGCGTGGCCACGAAGATCTTAAGGCCTACGTATCCATGATGCTTGGCAAGAACGCAGGTAGAACTGAAGATAAGAAGGATAACTCAGATGACACTGTATATTCTGTGTTGACCCTGACGGGTGAGACTTTCGACCAGGGCATTAAAAAAGGTGTTACCTTCGTTAAATTCTTCGCACCCTGGTGCGGTCACTGCAAACGACTAGCACCGACCTGGGAGGATCTAGGAAAAAAATTCATTTCAAATGAAAACGTTAAAATAGTTAAGGTCGATTGTACTTTAGAATCTAGCAAGCAACTCTGCAACGACCAGGAAGTCGACGGCTTCCCAACTTTACTCTTGTACCGCGATGGACATAAAATATTCGAGTACAATGGTTCACGTACTTTCGAGGATCTCTACGAATTTGTCATGCATCATCTTCAATCGCACGACGAGCTGTGATCATTTATACTAGTGTTAATCATCTTATTAATATTACTGTACAATAATGATTTAGTTTTAGGGAACCAGAGCTCATGGAGTTTACAGTTTATACTTAAATTTCGTGTTCGCGTACCACTAAATTCACAATCATTAATTAATTATTCATTGATTTTTATACTATAAGCTCTTCCAAACTTTACTTCGAAATAAACAACTTTCGTATTTCGATAAACATCTCACGTTTTCATTAATAGCTCATTGAGTTTGTCGAATAGTAAGTTAATAATTGTAATTCTTGTGATATTCTATGAATCCCAATATTCCTTAATAAGACGGACACAATTTACTTGAAACTAACAGTTACTTAGTACAGTTTACTATCGTTACACTGTAATCAATCGTCTTTACTCATTAACAAAAATTAGATAATTAATCTCATTAAAAAATTCTGCAAATAATCGGAAACCTGCATTCTTTAAAAATATTTTTTTTAACAACCAATCCACAATTACAGAACAAATAATCGAGCACTTTAACTGAGATGCAGGTAAAGAGGTAAGGTATTGTGATAAGGCAAATATAACATATGTATATTACATGAATACGTAGTACATTTATACATTAAGTCGATTCGATTTACAGCAGAGACATTTACAGCTACTTTACATTACGTACGTACATTGACTACGTAAATAATATAAAAAATCGGATTAATCCAATTGAAACTGATAGCTCGTTAGCAGACAGTCTTTTATTCACAGTTACTGTATTGTTTCTCATGATAATAACTAATAATACCAATAAATATACGTACCACCTATATCAAATTGATAACGAAAATTGTAAAATGCTTTAATAATAAATATCTTACAGTATTTATTGAATAACAATATTTCTTTGGAAAAAATATTAGTCGATTAGGAACGAATTTTTAAGATCTTAAACGTACATGGTACGATCAATTAAGAGCAAGTTAAATTTCAATAGAAATAACATTGATGAGCCTACCGTGTCGATTAGCGGAAATTAAGTCATAGCAAAAGTTACTTCTCAGGTAGGTAAATGCACAATTTTTTTTTAACGCTAAACCATTAAGGAACAAATACTAATAAACTCCTGTGTAAAATATAGGGTTTACGCAAAAATATCCCAGATTGCGAAATATAAGAGCAACATATAAATGAATCCGTTAATTGATTGATTCTCTACAAATCATTTCGGTATTACCGACGGTAATACATGAGAATAGTGCGAAGACCATCTGAAGCAAAAAAAGTCTCGCGCCATTATTTTCCTTTATAATTTTGCAAAATTATTAGCATTCCTGTATTCCCTATACGATACAAATGAAAACCTACGTTTTATTTAATCCATTATCTATAGTATCAAATTTTTATTCAAAAGGAATTAAGAAGGATCTCCTCCGTTAAATGACAGTTATTAAAAATTCAAGTGATATATACATATTTAGAAATCTGTATCAATAAGCTGCAATATATATTTCAGATCAACTATAAGCGTCAGTTCCGTAATATTTGAAATTCTTTAATCTGATTGAACAAAGATTAATTTTAGGCACTCGAGGTTCGCTCGAAGCTTCCTTATGAAATTATTAAACCACTGCCAAATCCAATAATCAATGTCGAATAATTCTTTTTTGAAGCGGAACAAGTTTCATTCTAACGGCATTCCATGTCATTAGAAACATTGCAAGGGTCATTTTTTTCATTCAACGAAAGACCGTTAATTCATTTGCAAGAACAATCGAAAGTTCTATGGTTTTAGTATCGAGATTGAACAATGAATGACGCAATACCAGAAGCATGTGCGGAGGGCGGAATCGGTCTTTTCGATCCGTACTATATAAAGAGCTGCTTGATAAGAATATTCCTGTCGAAAAGTCATTCGATAAAGTGATACCATTAGGCCGCTTAGAAGATTTCATTTGTTGGATAAATTTCTTTGAATGTTGGTTAAATTTGTATACCGATTTATACTCGAAAAAATTAACTTGCATGATTTTCATTTTTTGCGGCATTTCCTTGTGTCGTGACTGCACAAACCTCGTATTAAATCACATTTTCATTTCAGATTGCAATCAGAAGAGACGGTTCGAAGCATTTAAATCCGTAGAAATAAAATAGCATCGCATCATGACCAGGAAAGATATTTATTTATTGTTTTTTATCCTCGCGCAAAATGCATTTGCACAGGAGGAAGACGTGCACACCGTACAGAATACTGAAGAAACATCCCTAGAGAAAATTGTTGAGATGAATCGTTTCGTTATGTATTTTCAACCTTGGTGAGTATTTTTATTGATTTTTTTTGGATTTAATATTATAAGTTTTATACTTACTTCGCCTAATTGTACTTAGCATTGAATCAGAAGTTTATATTTTTTTTTTTTATTTTATCCTAGGTGTGTACACTCCAAGGCCTTAAGACCCAAGTGGAAGGAACTGGCTGAGATTTTTAATAAGGATAATTACCGTTGTCTGAAGATTGAAATGGTTGACTGTAGTATACACAATTCTGTATGCTCTCATGAGGACATTACTGAATACCCTACGTACGTTATCAGTTATCACACTGGTTTATTCAGCTCCAATGTGAACGATTTAACACATATTTCAATGTTGCAGCTTGAAGTTTTTCAAATCTGGAGAAAGTAAAGGCACTAAATTCCGTGGCACACGGGACATACCTACGTTGACTGCATTTATCGACGAACAGCTGGTTAGCATTACGAAAGTCAGTGTAATGTTATGCATACGTTGATACTTATTGAATTTTTGTAGAATATTGAGGCTGCTGTTTAGTTGGTTTCAATGAAGAAATATAATGAATGTGATGGCCATCTGAAGCAAAGAATTTTGAATTTGCAATTTTGAAAAAGTAATGGCATTTCTGTATTTCCTATACGATACAAAGGAAAACATAGATTTTATTTAAGCAAATGTCTGCAGTTTGAAATAACCATTCAGAAAGAATTAAGAAGCATCTCCCATGTTCAATGACAATGAGCACTGCTATTACTTCAATTTTGTTTTCTTTTATTATTTGTCAAACTATTGTTTAGTGTATCCTCCAATAGAATCCTCTTTTCTCTTACACAAGCAGCACACACGACCAGTGTCAGAATAATGAAAAATGAATAAGAATTTAGGTGTAAAAAAAATCGCGTCCGTGACGCGATATACACCATATTTTTTTGATTGGAATGAACTAAAAAAAATTCTTAAACAAACTAATTTCTTCCAGGCGGATGACGAGTAAATAACCGTACCTGATACAATAACTGGATTGACAGAGTTAATGAAAGACCGTAATATATTTATACATTGAGTGGATACGAGTTACGGCAGAGATATTTATAGCTACTCTATATTATATAAGTACGTACATTGAACACGTGAATAGCAAAAAATTGGATTAATTAATTTCAAACTGATAGTTCATTAGCAGACAGTCTTTTGTTCACAGTCAGTGTATTGTTTCTCATGGCAATAACTAATTGTAATACCAATAAATATACGTATCACTTGTGTCTAATATATTTTGTATATTGAATAACTAAATTTCTTTGAAAGAAATATTAGTCATTGTTATTAAGAGCAAGTTAAATTCCAATAGAAATAAGTTTGATAGGCCCATTGTTTAGATTAGCTGCAATTAGGCCATAGCAGAAATTACTTTTTAGTTAGGTAAATCGACAAATACACAGGTCAGGGTGGCCACGAAGATCTTAAGGCCTACGTATCCATGATGCTTGATAAGCAGAATAACGCAGATGACACTGTATCCATGATGCTTGGCAAGAACGCAGGTAGAACTGAAGATAAGGATAACGCAGATGACACTGTATATTCTGTGTTGACCCTGACGGGTGAGACTTTCGACCAGGACATTAAAACAGGAGTTACTTTCGTCAAATTCTTCGCACCCTGGTGCGGTCACTGCAAACGACTAGTACCGGCGTACCACTAAATTCATAATCATTAATTTTTATACTATAAGCTCTTCCAAAATTTACTTCGAAATAAACAACTTTCGTATTTCGATAAACATCTCACGTTTTTATTAATAGCTCATTCAGTTTGTCGAATAGTAAGTTAATAATTGTAATTCTTGTGATATTCTATGAATCCCAATATTCCTTAATAAGACGGAC
>JASANN010000297.1:2425617-2472759 GCA_031762395.1 Calameuta pygmaea | reverse complement strand
TACCAATAAATATACGTACCACCTATATCAAATTGATAACGAAAATTGTAAAATGCTTTAATAATAAATATCTTACAATATATATTATATATTGAATAACTAAATTTCTTTCGAAGAAATATTAGTCGATTAGGAACGAACTTTTAAGATCTTAAACGTATGTGGTATGACATAGCCGAGCGAGTAATTTTCTACATAATTAAAAACGATGAACGTTCTTTCAATTTCATTGTAATTAAGAGCAAGTTAAATTTCAGTAGAAATAACATTGATGGGCCCACTGTGTCGATTAGCTGAAATTAATTCATAGCAGAAATTACTCCTCAGTTAGGTAAATGTACAATCTTCTTTTTTTTTTTACGCTAAACCAATAAGGAACAAATAATAATCTGCTGTGTAAAATATAGGGTTTACGCAAAAATATCACAGATTGCGGAATACAGGTGCAACATATATATGAATCCATTAATTGATTGATTCTCTACAGATCATTTCGGTACGACTGACAATAAAGATGACGCAATAAGATCTAGAACCGATCAAAGAAAGAATTATTAAATTATTTTTTATAAATTCAAATTGCGGAAGGAGCAATCAGCAGAAATTACAGAGTAAGAATTTTAAATCTACAGTGTATATTTCTAAGGAGTCGAATGCTGTTCTCTTAGTCGTCATTAGTCATAACTGTATGGAATAAATTAACCTCTAGAAGACGAGAAGTCGATTTTTTGACTTTACATCGATCTCATATCTTTCCTACAGCGTCACTTTAGCATTCGTATTAAAGCTCCAGGTGAGAAACTGTAGAAGTTAAAAAATCCGCAGGTCATCCAAAGGTTAAAATTAACACGACGTAATGGGATATATGAAACATTTCATTATACGATACGCGCACATGTATGACGTCTAATAGATGCATCTACGCTGAATAAAAATTATCGTGTAGATCAATGGCGATAATGACGTTGACTTTCCGAATGAGAATGAGATATGTATTATTCAAATATGGACTCCTATTCGGAAAACAAAATGAGCAATGCGCTTCTTTTAATGACCGATCATCGTGAGTAATCGTTATCATCGTTAATATTACTAAGTATTTTTCCCTTGAATATTTTGCATTTCATTTCGTCGGCTGATTTTCGGCTGGACGCTTTGAAAATTATGTACGAAAATCGAATAGAGTATCTCTATAACACAGGTCGCACTTGTTAATGCTGAGGAATCCAGATTGCCGATTGAATCTCGCCATTCTTGGGCTCAGTTTTTTTTTCCGAAGCCGCATTACTTCTCAATTCTTTATTCTCGTTTGTCTCTTGGTGTCTGCAATTGTTGTTTAAAGGTGAGTTAGTTAAGCTTCTGGTTACACGGCCGAGAGTTTAGCGCTACATAATCAATGTACGGGGCTCTCGTACATTTGTGTACGCTACTGACTACAAGCCTGGATTTGACGCGACAAAAGAATCGAGGTTGAAAAATAATCATTGAATATATTACATAAGATTCTTTTGTATTCGCAAAAATTAATATTATTACTGCGACGCTAATCAATTGATTGGAAACGTTAATACAGCTTAGGGTCTCGCATCTAGATACCGCAATTAGAAATAAATCCGTAGGTGTCCACTGGCTGTGGGCAATTTGGTTGTTCATTTTGTTTGTCATCTCGTGCATTATATTGACATACCGTTTGTGTATTATAGATATTATTAGCATACCCTTCCATATACATGTCACGCAAGAGGCGCGCTATCGGTATCTCTCCTATGGTTTCTCGGAAGAATAGAAATTCAACGGTCGACGGTTTGACTGTCCGTAAACTCCACAGCAGCATCAGAAGTCTCCCGCATCTGTGAGGATCTTGATAACGAGATCGTATATAATCGCTGAGGATGCACTGAGCCTGATCCTGAAGCTTATCCACAGTCTCGACTTCATTCAAGTCTCGCGTGTCTGACAATGTAAAAAAAAAACAAGATATCGATATTAAGAAATATTTCGACCGAATGAGAATTCGAGTATTTTTTGTAGTTTTTTAGAAAAAAAAAAATTTGCAATTTACCTGATGCAAAAAGTGCCACAGCTTTGAGACAACCGCATTCGTTGGTGTCAAGACCGATTTGCCGAAATTTACGCATTATGTGCTGCAATGAAGAAATATTACAACCGATACGCGATAAGTATCGATAAAAAGTTCCAAGTATATTATTCCTTTGAAAAATGATTCATGCTTCTTCGATCGATCAATTATAATGGTTTTACCAGAATTTTTGTGAGGTCACCGTGCGACTCGTCGTTGTCGTATGGTAATTTTCCACGGACATGTTTACTCTCGAGGATGCCTGAAATGTCCCAGGATACGGACCATTGTGCCAGATGAAGAAGAAAGAGAGGAGTCCAGGCCCTTTCTAGCAAGAGCAACTGATCTGGTTCGGCTAGTGTTCTAAAAGGAGCCAACCAGCGAACCCACCGTACGGCCATAAAGAGTAGTCGTGCGGTTGTCTCCTAGAATCCATTTTGAAGATAAAAAAAACATCTCGCCAGACTCTAAAGTAATTAAAATAAATTCAGTCAAATTTAATTTACCTGTAAAATTTCCCAAGTAGGACTGAGACTTTGTAAACTCGCCGTAGGGCTGTGACTGGTTTCGGTTTCCGTTTGATCCAGAGAAACTTCGGACTCCGATCGTAATCTTGCGCTCCACATGATTTCCTGCATTGACATTATTTTTATTGTTTTTAATTGTATTTCAAGATCTATTCTTCGCTTTAGAAAAAAAATTACAACACTAAACTTTGGTCGTTCCAATTAAATTCATATAAAATTGTATTTCGGTACACAATTTGAAATACAACAGTCTTAAGCCAGAACGGGCTTTACACCTCCGTAATTCATGAAGGTGTCGTTAAGTTCTCGGAATATCCTGGTAAGAGGAAGGATGACAATTTAGGGGAGAATTACTTGCCTGATACTTCTCGGGAGTCATGAGTATCTGTAGAAGAGGAGGCTGCGGTCTTAGGGTGACAGCTGCTGAGTGATTCAGGGCTGTTGTCTGTGGTGATGGTGGTGGTGGAGGTGGCGGAGGTGCCAAGGACGCTGATGAAGGAGTCGTTTCGAATGGTTTCTGCATAAGAGCAACTGGCCTTGAGTATGGCCTTCGTTCGCACCTGAGTCGCCTACAATATAAATTTGAAAGAACGTTTGAATAATTCCCGCCTTTTACTGCCAAGACACCAACGACATAACTATGCACTATAAAAGATACAATGCAAACCTTTGATGAGCAAGAATATGCGCTCTAAATTCGACTCTGGATGTATCGTGATGTCCTGGTGTACCAGGATGGGGTGATAATCGCGTGACTCCATTGGGCGACTGTTGCTGATGACGTTTGTCCGTTAAAACCGAAAGGGGCTTCGGCTTTCTGGGACCACGCTCGTGTTGTACTGCTAAACATTAATTATACCAGAGCCTCACTTATCTATCGGTAAATCAATCATATTTCATTCAAGTACAAACATTTCAAATAAGAATTATAAATTATTTAAACTTCCAACAGATAAAGCGACGGAGTGCATGATGTGAATCCCTGAAAAATCTAACCTACAAAAGTAGACGATATTCATTCTCTGAAATTGTCAAAGTGACATAAACTTTCCGGACGGTCAGAACGAGATCAACTAGGATGAGGTCGAAAAGGAATGATGGGAATATGTTCGAGAATGGCAGCCTGTTCCGGATGGAATATAGCAGCATGTGGGCTGTGTCGAGGTGTACAAAACAGGGACGGAAACAAGCAAGAAGGGAAGGAAGGAAGAAAGGGAGGAAGGTACATGAGTAGGAAGAGGTTAGGTTTGCCAAAGAGGAGGGTGGAGAGTAAGTAGATGTGGTGGCTGGGCTTCAGAATGTGGGGTTCGGGCTCCAACCTAGCTCCAGCAGTGCTACCGCTGCTGCTGGGTGGCACATCATCATTAATGAGGCTGAGCGGATACCAGCCGGAGATTCCCACGTTCGCACTGGCGTCGCAATATCCATTTCAACCTGGACTCGAAGCGCGTGTCCACAGTGGCGCAAACTACCACCCTAGATTGAATTAAGACTTTTTTCTTAGAGTTTAGATACGCTCTGATATCTCGAATGACTTTGCTACTTTGTATCCCGTCGAACTGAGTATGAACTCTTAACGTCTGAATAGAAAGATCAGAATTATATATGCATATTTACAGTAAAAGATTAATTCATCGTTTATTGTTTTATCTGTGTCGAAGAGTGTGCGGAGACATATTTTTTTCTAGGTCGATAAGCATCCTCGTTATTTATTGTTTCTTTTACCGAAACGTCGAACGTACGTTGCTTCTGAAAATATTGGATATACTGGGTGTACAAATAATACTGTAAATCGCGTGGTGAACATGGCAAAAGCAGCCTTGGGCATGTATCTTTAATCGATCGTATCAGTACTCTGTTTCTGAGTAATTACAAATGTGTTCTTGTTTTGTTAAAGGTATCTGATTGAAATTCTTCTCCCCGGAGTATCGGAAAATAAAGGTAAAGGGAGGAAAAAAATGATATGAAAACAGCCTCGATATCTCAAAGCAGGATTCCATATTACATTCTAGTACAAATGATCTAATAATATTTAAACATAGATAACAGGACTCCCAATCGCACCAACGGTCAAAGACACAAGTCCCAAAGCCTGTGAATCTGCAAACCTTCCAAGCGTGGGCTGGATTAGCTTTAGGATGAAAGCCCAGAGCAAATTCTACATTTACTCCAGTGTAACAAGAACAAACGTCTGTAGCGTAGCATCTTTAATCCGGTCCAGTGCGCTATCAAAGGAAAAATTACGTATCCTTAAACCTTCTTGAAGATCCGCCTTAACGTCTCCACGATTAACCAAATCCTCGATAAAAGGAATATCCAAAGTCTACATTGACTCTTGTTCCATTGATGTTCCCAAGTAAGAAGCTGCGTCCATGTCTATTGAATTAGGAAGTGAAAAAAATGTCCTTTCGTCCCGGTCGGATATTCAGCTACACGTTGCATCGCTCCATATCGAGTGGAGCCAAGGATTAGGACCGCATGCGCTGGAATAGGCCGCGCCCTACGCCCTTCCTCAATACGCAGCTCTATCGTAATACGTATGTGGCACGTGCGAGCCACAATGCGAGTTCCCACAGATGAGAGTTGGCCACGCGATATCTCCGTCCTGCTCTGCTCTGCTCTGCTCTGCCCTCTGACCCCTGTTGGTTAGGCCGTAGGCGCCGTTGAGCACGAGAGCTCACACTCTCACACTCTCTATCCTACTAAACGGTAAACCGATCTGTGAACATTTCAGCAGTCAGCGATCTCGAAGGCTAATCCTTGGGTGAGTGGGGTCGCAACATCGCCCTCGTACCTTCACAACTTCCACCGCTTCCGTCGCCTATTTCCACAGACGGCCTGTAGGTTTACAGAAGCCCGTGTATCGTTCCTACATCTACACACTTTATACCGGACCATATAGACTCCCTTCTAGCTATTCATACGGAATTTCCATGTATGCACGGATACCGACGAATTTACTGATGGTGCGTACGCAATATTCAGGGATTGGATTTGCAGATTCATACATAGCGAATACCCTGTACATATTTGTATTCCATTTGTATGCCTTTGACACCCTCAATTTGATGCGTTGTCTAATGAGAATCACTTGACAGACAATTGCGCTGATAATATCGAAGGGAACCACCCAGTGGACGATTTTCTCTTTCGTCGTCGCGTTAGAAGATGGAGAGTTAAGCTTAGAAAAATAAAGAATTTCCAAGGTGACCTGAGAAGTTTGTCCCTACAGCCAAGACGAGACCGATTCACGTGATGACAGGTGACGATCAAAGCCCAGCTTAGTGCAACGACCCGTTCTGTCCACACATCACCTCGCATCAGAGCACATCGCATCACATCGTTTCGCACCCTCGACATCAGGGTAGCTTCGTTCACCGTTTACGGGGATGGATTGATGCTGCCCGCCACGTGTAGGGCACGCCTCGCTTCGTTGCGTTACCAGCCGTCTTCTCCCACGAGAAGGGCCCCCGCTCGCCCTTGTATCCAGAATTTTCTGACACGTCAACCTTCTGTACTCTGGACCGGCTCCGAGGCGCTTACACTGGGTATGGGTATTCCTTTCTGACCATTTTAACCTCACTTTGTCTCATTAAATAGAACTTTCTTTGGCTTGAGCCTGTGATGCAGTTACCTCGAGCTCGTCTTCTTGATGATTTTTTAATTGAATCTATCTCAGGATGCACCAGGGATGCAGTGACCTGGACCACCGTTGACGCAATTTGTCCTTTACCGGGGTGGATTGATGCTGTAGCCGGCGTGTAGGGCACGCCTTGCTCCAATGCGTTTCCAGCCGTCCACTCCCACGCAAACCCCTGCGCCCAGGAGCATCTCCGTAGCTTTCATACACATTGCACTCCTCTCCGGCGCAAAGCTTCCAGCTTAAAACTTCAAAGCTCAAAGTCTTATGCATGTCGTTTGAAATCGTATAATGTATACATCGGATATCTCTTTTCATTGCACCAGTGAGCTTATTTCCTTGTTATTCTTTGAACATGGAGATTTACTTAATCTTTCTGTCAGGCTCGGAATCTTTTTAATAAATTTCTCGATCTCCACTCAGAAAGACGAACCAGTGACAAAGTGCCTTGTACAAATAAGTTCGCAACATCGCTGAGTCTCGATTGGCTTTATTTTCATTGCAATCTTATGCCAGTTAACAATCTGACTGACGGTAAACAGTGAGACAATCCTTAGAACTGCGAAACGGTGCCGTCGATCTAGAGAGGAAAGAGATTTAAACTTCCAGTTGGAAAGTTGGCAATCGATTGGACGCGAAAGTTTGGAAAATTTATAACGAGAAGTTGCCAGTAGGATTTACAGCTGTGTACTTTGGAGATGATATTGACTGTAGTAAGAACGAAAAGGAGTAGTTACTACGCGATGAAGGTTCACCGGAATTAAAGATTGGCCAATGACAGCACGTCCTCGTCCGATTTCATACAAGCGTCGCGACGCTGAAAGAGAGAGAGTGGTATCGGCAATCGAGGCGTCGGCTACCACGATTTAATTCTTTCTCTGCTTACACTACCATTTCCGTATCCATGAGCAAAGACTACGTCGAGTTGAGATTAACGCCTGAAAACCCTTCGGGCTACGAAAGGGTGAAACCGTGGATTAAGTTGGCAAACGGTGCGTCGGATTGAGTCACGTAGGAAAAGTTGATAGATGAAATTTCGATAGATAGACGTAATTTTATATTGCGAATATTCGTGTAAAATCTTTTGTTTTTATATCTGTCACGTTCAAGCTGGAAAATAATGCCAGAGGTATATCATGTCAATGTAAATTAAATCAATGAATCTTGATGGATATCCTCCCTGCATAAATTCTTCCAGATATTATCTTGGGAGATACAATTTTTCTGTGCTTTTTAAAAGCTCAGAGGCGCTTGTACGCGTCTAAAGAGCGACTGGGCTGAGGTATCCCTAATGCTGATAATACCTAGGAATCGGTGTGAGAAATCGGCGGTGGCATAATGGGATGGAATAGGTTCAAGGGTGAGGTTTTACTGGTTTTACTGGTTGAAGGTATCACCAGGAGGGTTGACAAGGATAACACCGCGACGCGCCATGGATACATTAGTGGGATGATAGGGTGTACACGTTTCAGGCAGATTTCGTATTTAATTTAATTTTAACAATTTAATCTAAGATATCGATTCCTCTTTTATATAATTTAATTGTAAATCTTCTAATAGTACTTTATCTTGTTCGCATGGCTACGAATGATATTACATCCGATTGCCTGACGAGATACTCACTTGTTAACGAGGAATAAGAATTTTGATTAACTAGTGATAATAGACAAGAGATCATACCAGAATGAATAATCAAGTGGTAAATCATTTGTTAATCTTTTGGTCTCGTTTAAAACCATATTTCACGAAATACCCATGTTACTAGTAGGACGAGTCGGTGGGCTGAAAGAGGCAGCTCGATTCCCAGAGCAGGACTACAGGCATGGAGAGAGGAGCAAAACGCGGAATCGTCGAGGGATTGAGGAATGAGAGGTCGGAGGTTAGGGGTTGTCAGCGGAGGATGATTGCACGCCGCGGGCGTTTGGCAAAGCAGCGACAGCCAGAATAGTAGCTACGAGCTACCTAGGTATTCCGTACCAGTTAGACGCTTAGGTGTACGGGTGAACTCACAATTAAAAATTCGTTAAACTAACCTCCAGAGACTAAATAATAAAATTAATTAATATCGCATCCAAACAGTTAACAACGGCAGGAGCAAATACTTAACGGCTAGCAAAGAAAATTACTATAGCTGTTCCAGGCTGATTCATCCAACTCCATAAGCAGGTAATAGAACAATCGCGTGGATAAGCACAGTAACCATTGACGTACGAAAACTTTTCCTATTCTTTATTTCGTAGAGACGTACCAGCCGTACATGCAAGTGGCGCCCTCATTCGCCTTCTCGGTGTTACAACACACGAGACAGCCTAAGCTCTATTCGCGCCATTCTGTCAGTGTAGCTCTATTTGGCAGCACGTTTTCGTATTCGCGGTGTGGAGGAGCCTTAACGTTAGGAAGCTCTGCCACTAATTGAATCTCCTCTCTTACTCGTCTGGAGCCCCCGCGGCCGCTGGGAACCGAAGCACCCGTCCTGCATTAAACACCCCGGACACCCTGGCACCCTCATCCTCATCCTCTCGACAAGCGGTCGCGTTCTGCTGCCTCCATACCTCTATCTCTGTCTCTCTCACTTTAGCTACTCTTGGCACAGGAGACTCGACTCCTACATCAGGTACTCCTCCTACTATTCACTCATATAACTCGTATGTAACTGCCTACAGCTGTATACCTATACATATATATGCTTGAGTTAAATACTATTCTGGATGGATTTACTTGGACAGCAGCAGAAAGGAAGGTCGCACTGACTGGATGATTCTTGCTGGGATAGACGATGTTTTGTGGAAAATGAGAAAGTTGCATGACTGTGCAGATCAAGAGTGATGGCTTCATCTCTGCGTGACGCAACGAGAAATTACCTTCTGCCTTTGGGTGAAGATCATTAGCCAGGAATAGAGGGCGAAAGAGTAATTTGGGGTATTTTTTTTTTAACGTCTCAAAAGAATTTCCTTTGATTTTGGTTATTTGCATTGTACGATTTATATATATATATATATATTTCTTTTTAGAATTCTCTAAAGTTACGACGTTACGGTTCGATTATGGTGTCCAAAGGGTGAAGAGTCTTAATCTTAAGAAATCGTAAGCCATGCGTGATAAGAGAAATCGATAAGCTTGAGAATATTACAGTCCCGTTTTCAAAAGTTGAAAATTTGATCCATGCTGCTTCTTTGGAGTTAATAAAACTGACTGATAGCGAAAAAGGTTCTATGCTTGATTTTTAATTTTGAAAAATTATATTATCAGGTATTAACTGCAACACTTACCGTCCCGGTTCATGCTGGCTTTAAAACACTTGGTTAGGCGACAAGCACGACACTGATTCCTGTGTGTCTTATCAATGGGGCAGCGCCCCTTCATCGCACCTTGGGCCTTACAGGTGTATTCTCGATTGCTGTGTATGCTCCTCTTGAAGAATCCTGAACACCCTAAAATTTCACGAAAATAATCCTTATTAAATTATAGACATAAAAGACATTAAAAAAAAATACTATGAGAGCCTAATTAACTATTAAAAAAAAAGAAAGAAATCTAATTTACCGTCGCAACTGTAAATCCCGTAGTGTTTTCCAGAGCTACGGTCCCCGCATACATTGCACGGGATATCAAGTAGTCTGTCACCTGAAAAGAGAATTTACACGCTAAAGAAAAGAAAGATCATCATCTGCAGCAATCAAGAAGACGACGAAATTTTAAACGGTACCAAGGACCGATATACAGATTATGATGCAGGTGTATTTTTTTTTTCATTCAGAAAGTATTACCAAAGTATTTTCATTTACAGAGAACAAAGGTGGTCCAGTCAATTGGGAAAGAAGAAAAGTCTTACCGGATAAAAAGACAAAATAAAGGAAACCAGTTCTTGTAAAGAGGGGAGGGAAAGGCTCAGAATTGCCGTTAATCTGTTCTCTCCCTTTCGCGGCTACCCTAATCGTCCTAATGATCCGCGGCAAGAAAAACACGGCTGTGCCTAAGCCAACCAGAGCTTTCAGCCCCTTCGCAGAACGGAGACAACCACCCACGACTCGAGCTGCTGTAACCCGACCAATCCTCTCATCCTGACGACCCACCCAACCTGCAGAACTTATACACACACATTACGTGAGTCCTTGTTTCAACACCCTCAAGGGATTATCTTTCGTTTTACCTTACATTACCTGCACCCTTATTCGAGTGTCTCTTCGTTCTACGTCTCATTATATGTAATTCAATGGGGAGACCGCGGATAACGCTTAAAACGTTTTAATAAGGATGATATTCATTAATTTTGTGGGCTTCTCATGACTGGTGCTAAATTTACAACCAGGATTTTGATTAATCTGACTATAACTGTGGAGTAGTTGAGAAGATTATTTTTATGAGAATTTTCAAAATGATCATTTGATATTTGTACTTTCAAAGATATATGAAGTATCGAAGATAATTGAAAAGGCGATGTTGTTTTTCTGAAACTCTGTGTAATTCCTGGATTTTTATGTTTTATTAAACATTTTTTTATACACTACTTTCAATCATTGACTTTATTTCTTGACAGGTTGGATCGATTGGTGATTAATTGGAAAAATTACAAATTTTATTTTTTCTCACAATCTCGTATTGGTCAAGATGGATGCTATGAAAGTTTGAATTAGAATTGATGCTTAGTGACAATTGAAAATTGAAAACTAACGTTGAATTCAGTAAGAGTGAAATTTACCAGAAAGTATACAAATGCCAGTGAACACAAATAAGTACACAATGCCACTGTCAGTAAATTGACTCAAGTCTGAAAATATTTTCTAAAATTTGACATTATTTTGCAAAATGTGCCATCGACTGAACAAAATTCCCAATTAACTGTTAATTATAAAATTATCTTTAAAAACCTCATACACCAATGATTAATCACCTCAAAGTGATTAAATATCGAATAAAAAAATTCACCGCAATGTCACAAACAAAACGAAAGGCCAATTCAAAGGCAATCGCAGGTAATCAAAAAGTCGAACGTCCGAAGCACCGTATTTCGTTTCACATCTCTTAAATCTAACATATAATAATGAGCCAAGAAAGGAAAGCGATAAGTGAAAAAGTAATGTAAAAAATCAACTAACCTGTGCCCATCCTCTGCAGGATCAAAAGTCGAGCATCCCCAGACAGAGAGTTGCTTCCCGGATGCAGAGTCAAGCAGAGTCCCGGGTGATTCTCTGTAGCTCCGCGGTGGCTAGGTGGCTCCGGGTCTTGACGGGTGGTATCGTCGCTAGGTGTCGGTTTGGCTGACGATGAGGGTATCTCTGGTGCGTATATGTATATGTATGTCTCTCTTTCACTCACTCACTAACCAAAGGGATGGTTGACGCTGATGGTCAGGGGGATGGCGGTGGTTAGGGGTTAGTTGGCTGGGGTAGGTAGGCTATATATGGAATTGGGTTTTCGAAGTAGCCAGGACTGGTTGAGAGCGCGCTACCACATAGAAGCTGGGGTACGATCTCGCTCATGTAACCCCGAGGTAACACCTTGGCGTTGGCGCATTGCCTCGGCGCTAGTGGGACCTGGGGATGGCTGGTGCGAGAGGGCGGTTTGGGACTTGCTGGCTGAGTGGCTCCCGCTCGTCAGTAGAAACCAGCACGCAGGGGTTGCTAGTTAGCCACGGGGGCGGCTCCAAGGCCATGTTGTCAGCTGACTCGAGCTTCGCCACCACTATGTCATTGGTCGACTCCACCCACGTACCCCGTACTGCTTGCGGTACGTTTTCTCCAGGGTGAATAGGCGTGGTCTGCACGCCCATCAACCCCTGCTAACTTGGTGAAAAGAGATCCTCTCTATTCTGGCCAACCGCTGATCATTGCCCGTCCTGTCTACGCGGATATTCTGCTATTCGTCGAAACTCAACTCAACCGGAAGTCTACTCAGTTCTCCTCTTGCTTCATCTCGTTTGACAGTTCCTGTGTCTCTCTGATCTTGTCTCTCTTTACCCACATACCTATGCAGCTACTTTGCATTCTTCGCTCCAAAGGTTGCTAAGCGATTTTCAAGACCAAGTCGTTTGCTGATGGCTACTCTGGATTTCACGTTGGCTTAGATTTTTATTTTACACCTGAAATAAATCTGTCATTAATTATATAAGGTCTTTTTACAAGTATCGTGGAATTTCTTCCTCACCTATCAAAAGAAGCTGCTTCAACCCCTTACTGCTGTTTGCGTCTCTTAACATTTCTTTTATACTGCCACCGAGATACCCCCTTCCCTGTGTTATGAATCGATTTTCTCGGCAGTAAGCTGAGATGAAATTTATTTTATACCTTCACCCTGCAGCCAGCATCGTTTTCACGAGGCTTTAACGCTTTTTGTAAAAGCTCCTGTACATCGTAACATTAATTTTGACATTTTCAAAGACTCAGAAGCCAATGACTTTTATCGCTATTGCCCTGATCAAATTAATATGACTTAATTCATTAACCTTAGAATCCATAATGTTGTATCTCTATGTTTAAATAGGTAATATACATTTGAAAAAAAATTTGAAAATCCTACAAATTTTATCCAAGTCTTAACTACCCCATGAGTAGAACCCTTGCTGAAATACGCCCCTGAGTTAAGCTCAGCACGCATCATAAAACTGCGTTTACACGAGCTAATGGTTCGCTACACTCAGAAACACGGTAGACGCAATCCTCTTTCTCCCTATCATCTCGACGACCCTCCTCGCGACTGACGAAGGGTTTTCAAGGGCTCAAAAACTCTAAATGGCATCCCCGTCCTCCCGGCAATACCCTCACGAGCATCCAGCCGACATCAAACTTATGGGGAATGCATTATAAAAAAAAAAAAAAAGAAAAAAAATAGTCTGTGCCATTTGGCACATGGATAGTAGGAGGACCACTTCAATATGAAAGTGACGATTCCCATCTCGTAATCTGCAGTCTTGGATAAATCCAAGTCCAGTACGACGAATTTACTCTGGCTGCTGAATGATCGTGGTGTCACTGTGTATTTTACTGATCCTCGTCGTTCGCCTGAACAAACTTCGAGAGGCCACCTGACCATCCGTCGGGCACGTCGACGAGTTCGGTCACGTCTACTTCTCCACGTCGATCCGACGGTTCGCTTGTGACCAGCCACCGTATGAATTCAGACTGACCTCAACTAGCCATTCTACCTAGTTGATGTTAGGGTCAATTAGCTATAAGCAAACAGGAGAAACAGATGTAAACTGCTTTGGAGTTGTGTAAACGAAATCCTGTAAATTAGGACATGTGGTGAAGTTAGAATAACTGGAGGATAACATGATTATTATAGTAAGCTTGAGTAAAGACAATTGAATATTACTTTTTCTTTGTAATGAGGATACTTCAGGGAACTGATCCTCGTGTCTGATGTTAGAAAATTAAGGGTGGAAGTGGATAGAACTTCCTGCTGGAAGGTTGGGATCAATAAACACCTTGTTTGATTTCACTAGGTAACCATCCCTTCTCCTAGGGTCTAGTGCAATTTATGGTTAGGGTGACGTCTGGTTCATTTAAGGTTGCAGTTACTGGTGTCACTGTTTAGATTGCTAATATGCTCCAGAGAACATTTTTGGATGAAAGATCCAGGATGACGAATCCTGGAAGAGCTGTGCATTGTCCTTGTGTTCCCAGCGGGATGCAGGAAATTCCAAAGAGTCCCATCACAGAATCTGCAGTGAGTGTTCAAAAAAATTAATTTCTATAAAATAAATATATTTATACATATACAAATTTTATACTTTTCAAATCAGGAGTCAAAACCCTGTCCTGCATTGGATGCTGTTAAGAGAATCAGTGAGTCTGATAAACAACCACCATACTTCCCGCAACCGGACGATGATCTGCCAATGAAATCTGAGGGTCCAATGGGCCCAATTGGTCCCTGGGCAACTGGTAGAATGAGTTTTAGACCCACAGCTGGTATTACAGGCATTCGGCCGGTTGTAGATCGGTATTCGGTTACACGATTTAGTCCTGCAGAATGGCGAGCACATAACAAGACATTTTTTGATCAATCGAATGAAAAGATTCAGGAAGCACGGTAGGATTTAAAAAAATATATATGTATCAATAATAATGATCTGTTACCTTCTCTTATGATTATCATTTTAGGCAATCCACAATCAATGCCAAAGAATGTATGACGCGGGTTCACAAGGAAACAGACAAAAATCAGTTGGAGAATCGTGATCGTCTCAGTATAAGATCAGGCGTGGTTTATAAGTGGAAAACAGAGTTAGAACGTGCAATTCATCAGATGACGGAAGAAATTGAACTTCTAGAAATAGAACGTCGTAGATTAAAACAATCCTTATTAGTATTAACAATTCCGGAATCGATAGCTGGTGAATTTCTGCAACTTCGTTCAACGAGGCTCGAACCTGACTTGGTACGCGATCAAGTCGAGGAGGAACTGATCAAGGTAGCTTATTTAATATCAATGTAAATACTGATTCATGTAATGATTCGCTAAACAATTACAGGAGGTAGCTCTGTGTTCCGAAATAAGAGATCTCTTAATTAGAACACGAGAGCAAATAGAGGATCAGACAGTGGAATTAAAAACGGCAAAGAATCGAATGGAATTTGATTGGACGGACAAGAAGGATGCCTATGAAGTAGATACAGTCTGTATAGGTCTGACAAATGATTCTCCCTTAATTCTATGGAAACCCGGAGCTGCGAGAGTCCCAGCCGAGTGAGTCATCTCAATTTCTCACCTATGGAATTGCAGGGATATACAGATTCTATATTATTTTATATTGATTTCCTTGATGCAAAGGCAGTCTACTGCATCTGGCTACGAACAGTTTACACGGGAAGCTCTGGCCGCAGGAGAAACAGCTAGACAGACGTCAGCCAATTTGAGGTCGACGCTAGACTCCATTTTATTGAATTCTATACGTGACCTTCGTGAACAAGCTAATCGAGTGGATATTGCCCTGGCAGAAAAAATCAATTTAACAGAACAAGTCTGTCAGCATCTAGAGAAGGAACTGCTTAAGGTCTGTTTTTAAATTGCATAGTGTTCCTGCTCAGGTGGGATGATAATACAAATTTTTTTAGTGCCTTCACGAGTTGGCAAGTATTGAGGATCTTATTGAGAATCTTCGAGCATCAACTCAAAAATTAGATTATGGCATGAAAGTTGCTCAGACGAGATTAGATTACAGACTACTTAGACGGAATGTAGAGAGTTGCAGGGACGAGCCGCAATACGGGTGAGCTCTCAAATAATTAGTAATTTTTTTTTAATTGAAAGCTATTATTATTCATGGATATTTTGAAAAGTATATGGTTTTTTTTATAGACTTATAGAGGAAGTCAAGACTCTAGGGGATAATATATCTGCTATGCAGGCACAGTTGAGAAGAGCGGAAGACGCTCAGGCAGGATTGGTCAAAGCCAGGAGCGACTTGGAAAGGGAAATAGTGGTCAAGAGGAAGAGTCTCTACATAGACAAAGAGCGTGGACAATGGCTACGTTCATTTTATCCATCCGCTGCAGCTCTATCCGGATATCAAAATTGAATTATTTATTCATTATCTTTCGAAACTGTTTACACTAATTTTTGTATTCACGTTGTAATTTTTATTATTTTATTGTAATTGTTTATTTTTTCTATGGCCTTTTGCCTTTCTTAGTTCATTCTTATTATACTCGATCTTTGTAGCATATTGTTTTCTAATAAATATTCCTCTATAATCTGAAATCTGTAGAATATGGTTCTTATTCTTCTATTGTTTTTAGTTTACGTGATTCATGTAACCTCATAAAGTCCACTGAAGCAGGTCTAATTGCGTTGAATTGACGCAATCAAGGATTTTGATTCTCCTGGACAGAAAACATCGATCGCAAACCGCGCTTACTAATGATTCCCAATTATGCCAGAACCAAATCCATGCTACATCCTACAGGATACAAAAACTGAGGGATTTGAAAATCCCATTATAATTCCAAAAGACGAAACCACGTTGCCAGAAACTCAAGAGAATTTTCAAAACTCGCACGAAACGATATGTCCAATCATTAAACCATGTGTTTGCACAGAACAAGAAGTTCCCATACCTAGGCCGATAGTCTTACCTCCTGATCCTTTAGAACCGTCAAAAGAACCTGTACCTTTAGATTATTGGAGTCCTTTGGCAGGATTGACAGGAACTCGACCGGCCGTTGACAACTTTTCAATTTCACGATATAGTCCAGCCGAAGAGCGACTGCACAATAAGAAACTTTTCAAAAATTCTGATACCAGTATAGAAAATGCCTCGTAAGGAAGTCAACGAAGTTAATACCAAATAATCCTTTGTCTATTTATAAAAAATATTTACAGTTTGGCAGCCTTCAATGCGCGGCTTTATATGCATCGTACTTATGGTGAAACGGACAAAAACCAGCTGTCCAATAACATAAAACTCAGTGAAAGAGCTGGTCTTATTTTTCGATGGAAAACCGAATTGAATCTGTGCATTGCTGATACAATTAAAGAGATTGGTTTTATCCAAGAAGAACGTAAACGTGTGCTACGGTGTCTGCATGCTGTAGAAGTTGTGCACGGCATTGCGACTGATGTAAAACATGCAAGATGTTCAAGAATGGAATTTGATTTAGTTCTAGATGAAGTAGACGAGGAAGTGATTAAGGTATAAAGTATTTGAAAAATATTATTATATTTTTTATTAGGTCCCCATTGTACATTACTCGGCTAACAGAAAATATACATATGTATAGGAATTAAAATTGAGCGCGGAAATTCAAATTCTATACAACAAATATGTAGATCAATTAATGTCACAATTGCAAGAATTGAAGGACTCAAAGCAAAAATTAGAGATAGATCGTTCCAATAAATTGGACTCTTATGAAATCGATACTACTTGTCGTGGATTGAAAAGTGATTCAGAAATAATACTTTGGAAACCAGGATCTGCTAGACTCCCACCGGAGTACGTATCCACCTAGTGCTAATAAAAAAAAAAAACGCAGAAAACTACATTACATTTTTATTTCATCTAGTCAATCGTCGCCGTACGACTATGAACGTTTCACAAAAGAAGGTTTGACCCAGGCTGAAAATTTTCTAGAAAGATCACGTATTCTTCGGAATAACTTATGTAATATTTACGAAAAAGCCATCAGGGATCTTAGGATTCAAGCTGATCGCATTGAACTTGCTCTTGCAAATAAAATCGAGTTAACCGTTCAAATTATTCAACGGCTGGAAAACGAACTAATCAGAGTATTTTTAGTTCTATCAGTCTTATCGATCCCGCCTAATAATTATTCATCAGGGTATCGTATTTCAGTGTCTACGTAACCTGGCAGATACCGAATTTCTGGTGGCTCAAATGCGTACAGCCCTAAAGAGATTAGACGGTGCCATGAAATGCGCACAGACGCGATTAGATATGCGATTAAAGCGTTCTGGCCTAGAAAGTTGCAGAGATGCTGTTCAGGCCGAGTAATTTTTATATTATGTGAAAATGAAAGTTAATTTTATTGATTATAAAATTAATTTAGATTAACGGAAGAAGTGAAGATTCTGACGAAGAATGTATCTGATATGTTGGAACAGATTAAATCTGCTGATGATTCTACGATCGATTTAGTCAAGGCACGTCGAGATATAGAGACAGAGATCATTGTGAAAAAAAAGTCACTCTGTGTAGATCGCGATCGTTGCCAATTGATAAGATCCTTTTATCCCACTGTTCAAACCTTGGCTGGATATTGTTAATGTTTATATATTCCTTGAATAACTGGATATACGAATGACGCGTTGGATTTTTTTTAAAGTCCTTATACACGCAATTTTTAAATGAATTCTGTACAGAATTTTTTATATCACTATACAGTTAGCGTTGTAATTTTATAAAGAAATATACAAGGTGGTTTAGCACGAGATATTTTTATTCTGTAATGATTATGCATTGATGTTAGTCAAATAAATGTGTATTAAAAATATCAACGGGCCGAAGTCTGCCCAGTAACAATTGTTTGAAAATGATACAACGCAGTAGGACAACACGAAACATGTGGGATATATTGATTTATACAGGAATTATCGGAATTACTGCTGTTTTTAATTTGGATCTCTTCAGTAATCTGCGCGACACGTTAAATGGGACATACGAAGAGGAAGCTTCAGAGATATTAAGTAAGAGGCGAGATAACCAAACATTTTTATACAATTTTACATTAGTTTAATGCCAAAGTTTCAAAATTGAATCTTTAGCGCCATCTGTGAGTATATAAAGTAATTAATTCGTTGCATAAACAGATTAATCAGAATCAGCCTTAACGGTACATTAATTGGACAAGCTTTTTCCCTCCATTCGATAACCAACAAGAGTTTATGTGTTTAATGGCGGCAAAACGTGTCCGATAGGCGGATATTTTTTGAAGTAACCGTATTTCGAATGAATGAAAAATTGCGTATAATCGTGTAAACATAATCAGTAGTTAAGTAGATAAGAAATCGACACGTCGATATTTGTCACTCACCCGGTAAATATGTGGTCCGATGAAATTAGTTTTTCTGGCTTCCTTTTTTTGACCTTATGCCTTCATAAATGCTTGGCATCTCATTTTGGAGAAGATGAAGCCTGCTACTCGTTCGCAGGTGGTACTGTTTATCCTACTGGCACAAAACATGTAGGACACCAGTTGCAAACCACAAAAGCTGTTAGTAAGTTGACTTATAATATTTTACCATAATTAATTCTGTTTCTATTGAAGGTTACAGATTTGAGTAAATTAGTTCTTTAATCAGGTTTATGAGAAACGTCGATAGCGATTAAAAAACACCAGCTGCTCGTAAACACGATAGCGAAGGCGTGTGAATAATTTTTAATATATAAGTGACTCTCAGATGTAAATTTTTATTATGACATTTGCTGAAAACCGATTTCCTACTTTTCATATAAATAAAAAACCAAAGATTTTTTAGTTGAGACAATTATAATCGTTCTTTGGATATAGCGATTACTTATTGATTTCACGTGATTTATTGACTGTCATTTACAATGATTAGAAATCAGTTCAGTTTATCAGATTATATTGCTGGAGGATATACATATTTAGAGAAAAGTTGAGACTTTGTATCTTATAATTACCTCAGTTTGTTTAATCGATTAAATTTTTATTGGTTATATCTACATTTATTCATTAGTGAATATTATTATTGTACTTGTAATTAGCAATAATATGTTTCTACTATTTATACAATGTGAACTAATTTAAGAGCTCAGTTTGGCTATATTCCAGCTGGTCTTTATAGTATATTCGGGACATCTATGTCATATACACAGTATAGAAATAATTACTAGAATGACTTAAATGGAGTAGCTATGTTCTGCACGTAATCATGAAGCTGCTCATACAATATAGTTTTCTTATAATTCACAATTTTTCAAAATGTATTACAGTTGGAAAGCAGGCACCACATTGGGAAGGTACTGCTGTTATAAATGGAGAGTTCAAGGATATCAAATTGGCTAATTTTAGGGGAAAATATTTAGTATTTTTCTTTTACCCTCTTGACTTGTAAGTCAATTTGCTATAAATTATGAGAATTTATTAATATGGGACTTACTATAATAGTATAAATTCTTTATAGCACATTCGTATGTCCGACTGAAATCCTTGCATTTTCTGATCGTGTGGAAGAATTCAGAAAGCTCAATGTGGAAGTAGTTGCAGCTTCAGTCGATTCTCACTTCACACACTTAGCCTGGATTAATACTCCAAGGAAAGAAGGAGGACTTGACAAGATCAAGATTCCTCTGTTGTCTGATCTTACGCACAAAATATCTAAGGATTATGGTGTATACCTGGAAGATTTGGGTCATACTTTACGGTAATTATATAAAGCCATACAAATTTTGATAACATTTTATATTAATTGTCCTTGATCTTTATGGCAGTGCTTTGTTTATCATCGATGGAAAAGGAATCTTACGTCAGATTACAATGAATGATTTACCTGTTGGTCGATCTGTTGATGAGACTCTTAGATTGGTACAAGCCTTTCAATATACAGATGAACATGGAGAAGTTTGTCCTGCTGGATGGAAGCCAGGACAAGATACAGTGAGTACTCTTACAACCATTAAAAAATGTTTATTTCCATGTTGTTTTCATAGGCCAAATATATTTACAATTTTCTAACATAATCATCTGTTTAATATGCGTCCACAAAAGTATTCACTAAGCGCGTACGCACACGGATTATATATCTAAGCACTTATTTGAGTATACGTGTAAACAAAAAGTCCAGTAGAAACTTCCGTTCAGAAAAATTGATGGGGCTGATAGATTGTACGTGCACAGCAATACATGCTTACATATTTTTCTTGTGTGCGTACGCACATAATTAATAAATCTAATATTATCAGTAACATCAGTCGAATCATTTTCTAATTAAAATATTATGAACGTCTGGAAAAGTATCACAACATACACATAGTTTATATATGAATTATGTGTAATGATTCTTATTAAATTTATTGTACCTTATAATGAATAATTGTTTGATTCCAGATCATTCCAAATCCAGTGGATAAAAAGAAATTTTTCGCGAAGAACCAAGTGTGATATTGTCTTATTTTTGTATTCGCCCTTTTTACATTTACATACATGAATGATGAATGAGGTTCGCCATTAAAAATAAAATCTCTTAACATATAGTGTACACCCTATTTCTTTTGTGTATTATTAGCATAAAATTTATCTATTCCTTCTTTGTCCGTTTAGGACTTGAAAGGGTAATTAGTGTTACTCGTCGAGGAGTTCTGTTCAAAGTCATAGAAGTTATTTCTGGTTTTGGTGGAGTTCGCTTAGTGCACTTAGAATCCTTTAAATTTTTCTTAATCGGCTGTTCACTATTTACTGCGACAGTTTCAGTAACTTCTATTGCAGGTACATTATTTGTTATATCATTCACTGTACTCTCTTCTTTGTATACTAAATGTATATCCTCAGTTTCCTCAATGATTTCATCGATTTTATTTCTCTTACCAGTTTTTGCTGTTGTTTTATCCTTAGCAACTTCACTTTCTGTCTTCTTTGTTACAACAGTATCCACTGCCATCACATGGACGTCATCGTCACTTTCAATATTAGTTTTTTTGATGTCAATGTCCATTGCATTATTATCCGAATCCAAAAATGGCTGATTGTCACTTACAATATTGTCTTCAATATTAACTTTCTGTGATATTTTCTTGATATTGTTTAGATAATTATTCGTATTAATGGTTTTATCCATTTTATAAACTTTACCCAGTTCATGGTTTTGGAAATGTACTATGGAACAGTAACCATCTGTGGAGGATATTACTAAAATTTGACCATCGGAAGACCTGAGGATAAAATATAATTGAGAAGTGGAATAGACAATTTATTGTTTTTGAATAAAGTATTACTCACCAAGAGACATCGGTCAAGCGTGTATAGTGAATATTAGATACAACGGCAATTGGTGACGTTTGTTGTGTGTCATATATGAGTACAGATTTCTGTGTGGCTACGGCAAAAACCATTCTGTAGGGTAAGGCCATCATAGATGCAGGACCATTATCTCTTAATTCAAAATAGATAGGGCAGCAACGAATCGCTATTGTACTTTCATCAAGTGATGGTAAAACAGCAATAGGTCTAAAAAATTCAGAATACAATTAAACTCTTAATGTCGATTGCATTAGTAATGCTTATTTTCAAAACCTTACTCTTTGAGATTATGTCTAGAAAAGATTATCGTTGTGTTTGCAAATTTCTCAGAAGAATCTTGAGGTTCGATAATACCAGAAGGTGCTAGGATCAATGCACCATCTAAAGAGAATGTCAATCTCCTGAAGAAGGATTTAAATGTATCATCATGAAATAAACGAACTGTATGTCCCTCAAGGTGATGTCCAGGTGGTGTTGGAATTTTAGCTTTGCTTACACGTTGCACTGTTTTTTTTGTATTAATATCAATCAACCGACATATTCTATAAGAGAGTTGAAATTAAATGATGTATCAGATAGAAAATACATTAAATGTTTAGTGTTGAAAGTACCTATCTGTGCTCAGTGTGCAGACATACTGATTACCAGGATCCCAAGCTACACCCTGAACAAATCCTTTGTGCTCCGAAATTATACCAATATTTTTTCCCTTCTGAACATCCCATAATATAGCTGTATTATCTACAGAACCTGAGACGAGTGAAGTTGAATCTGGGGACCAACTGATATCATAGATATCTTGAAGATGTCCTCTTAAGACCTTCCATGACTTCCAATGTTCCTTATTCTGATTCTCTTCACTGTCAAGAGGAGGTGGCTCAGAACCTGTCTTCTGTTTCCATAATATAATAGCTGATTCTGTAATTAACGGTGTTAGCTGTAGCATCAAGAACAGCATAGAACAGCAAATAGTGATATTCTTTATACAAACCATCATCACCAGATGCCAAAATTTCACCTGATGGTGAAAATCTAACAACATTCACAGCTCTTTGATGTCTATCTAGGTCTGCTATAAATGTTACAACTGCTGCACCAACTTCATTAATTTTTACGTGCCAAATCTATAAAATGATTAAAAACAATTAAATGAAGCAATATAATAGGTAGTCAAACTTATCTTGACATATATTATAATAGTGTAATATTAAGAAAACTGAGTATAACATCAAACTTGTATAATTTTATACCAAAACGTGTGAATCAGCTCCTCCAGTAGCAACACGCCAAGAAACTTCATTCTTTTCTGTATTTATTGTTCCCGGTTGTACATCAATACTCAAAACAGGATCACGATTGTGCCATGAAATCTCAGGAATAGTACACTTCATGATAATGAAATAAAATACTATGTGTGCTACGATGACGATGAAATGAGTATCAATAAACGTGTTATTTTCTAATTCAACAGTTATATTCTTTAAAACTTTCTGACATCGACAAAGTATTAACCCCTATTTTATATGATTCTATACGAGTGACATTTCACGCGATTACCGCGAAAATCTTTGCGTGTCCCAAAATGCACAAATTTTTATCCTGGACGAGGCAGCGTTCCAAAAATACTAATCTAGTTAACTGAAGTTTCGAAGTTTGACAATAGATGGAGATTATTCGACTTTTATATTGTCTAAGAGTTCATCTAAATTTACAATTACTTTATGCCTGTAATCAGTTTTTTGGAACGCCATTGCAAAAGATGGGTAAAGCGGTTTCCTGGATAAATTAATTCTACAGTGAAAGCCGCGATACTTCTGTTGTGTCTATGAAACATTTTTAATATAAAAGCGTGCAAATAAATATACACCAAAATGCCACGAATTATGATAAAGGGTGGCGTTTGGCGAAATACAGAAGTAAGTTTATAGTATTTTTTCTCGTAACCTAATTTCAGTATTTTATATGTTCATTGGGAATTGATAGATTTAAACAAAATATATAATATTTTATAAGTTTCTACTGTAGTACAATGGTGTATATTATTTTCAGGATGAAATCCTTAAAGCTGCTGTTATGAAATATGGCAAGAATCAATGGAGTCGTATAGCATCTCTGTTGCACAGAAAGTCAGCGAAGCAGTGTAAAGCACGATGGTTTGAGTGGCTAGATCCAAGTATTAAAAAGACAGAATGGAGTCGAGAGGAAGATGAGAAGCTTTTACACCTTGCAAAACTAATGCCAACACAATGGAGAACAATTGCTCCTATTATTGGAAGAACTGCAGCTCAATGTTTGGAAAGATATGAATACTTACTGTAAGCGTCAACTTCCAAAGTGCATGTTACTACTAACTCATAGATATATTTAATTTGAAATTATCTCTACTGTAATTAGGGATCAAGCACAGAAAAAGGAAGAGGGTGAAGATGCAGCGGATGATCCCCGCAAGTTAAAACCAGGGGAAATTGATCCAAATCCAGAAACAAAACCTGCTCGCCCAGATCCAAAGGATATGGATGAAGATGGCATGTATTTTCTTCCTTATACTTGATGCAGTATGCAAAATTACACATGATCTACTTTATATATTATTTTCAGAGCTGGAAATGCTGTCAGAGGCTCGTGCTAGATTGGCAAATACCCAGGGAAAGAAAGCTAAGCGTAAAGCACGAGAAAAGCAGTTGGAAGAAGCTCGTCGCCTTGCAGCATTGCAGAAGCGTAGAGAATTGAGAGCAGCAGGAATTAGCGTCTCTCAAAAGAACAAACGCAAACGTGGCGTTAATTACAATTCCGAAATTCCATTTGAAAAGCGTCCGGCTGCAGGCTTTTATGACACTTCAACCGAACACATCGATCCGCTGGCAGCAGACTTCTCAAAAATGCGTCAGCAGCATCTAGATGGAGATCTCCGACAAGAGAAAGAAGAGATAGAACGGCGTAAAGACAAGCAAAAATTGAAACAGCGTAAAGAAAATGATATACCTATGGGAATGCTCAATAATCAGGAACCCCTAAGAAAGCGAAGTAAGCTCGTTCTACCAGAGCCACAGATCTCCGACCAGGAATTGCAACAAGTTGTCAAGCTTGGACGTGCATCCGAAGTATGAAATTTACATCAATATAATATATCGATAAAATCCAAAAACTGAATCAATTGTCAAAAAAGACAAGATAATTCCATCTTTTTATAGCAATCCTGTCAATTTTAGGTTGCTCGTGAAGTTGCCACAGAAAGTGGAGTTACTTTATCGGATAGTTTACTGGCAGACTATTCCTTAACTCCAAATGCAGCAGCAACTCCACGCACTCCAGCTGCTAGTGACAGAATTCTTCAGGAGGCGCAAAATGTTATGGCTCTCACCCACGTCGACACACCTTTGAAAGGTAGCTTTTTACTCTTTTGCAATAACCTATTATTTTATTTATAAAGTGGTAATCATTATTCTGACATTTATATTTCCAGGTGGCCTCAACACTCCTCTTCATAATTCTGACTTCACCAGTGTTGTGCCTGTTACAAATGCTGTCGCTACTCCAAACACTGTTCTGGCAACACCTTTCCGTTCTCAACGGAGCGACGGTACCCCTGTGAATTCATTCAATACGCCTACATCAAAAACCCAAGGTGGAGTTGTGGCACCGACACCAGTAAGGGATAAGCTCAGCATAAACCCTGAGGAAGCTTTAGAAGGTTCTGAAACTCCAGCTCTTCAGAAACAGGTATATCTTATAGCTCCCAATTAAATAATATATTTTAGAGTTAAAAAAAAAAAAATAAAAAATTCTTACTATCAGACCAAGGAACAACTGCGTGCTGGACTTAGTACATTGCCAGTGCCGCGTAATGACTATGAAATAGTTGTGCCCGAGGGAGATCTCAAGGACGAAGAAGCTGTTGCTTCTACTAATAATGTTGTAGAGGATCAGGCTGATGTAGATGCTAGAAAACAGCAAGAATTGTTAGAGCAAAGTAAGTGAAGAATCTTTCAGTAACTTATACTATGATTTCTTACAGGAGGTTCATATAATGAGAATAATTTTTGTTTTTAGGGAAAAGAGAATTAGCCCGTAGATCTCAGGTTATACAAAGAGATTTACCACGTCCGGTAGATGCAAATATGAGTATCCTGAGACCACTTACTGATTCTCCATTGACTGATTTACAAAGAGTATGATATCAAAATTTGTATATCATTAATTTTTGTCGCACATGATCCGTCATAAGATTTTTTTTTTATTTAATTAAAGGCTGAGGAATTGATAAAAAGAGAAATGATTACCATGCTGCATTATGACGCTACGCAAAATCCTGTGCAGCCTAGTACCAAGAAATCATCATCGGCGCTGGCACAGGTGCAGGCGTACTTAGATCAACATCCTTATGGTCATTATGAACCTGATGAACTTACTGCTGTAAGTACCAAAGCATTGATTTATATTGACAATTATGTAATCTAAAAACATATTTCCTGAAAACATAGGCAAAGAATTTGTTGGAAGAGGAGATTAAAGTGGTACGCGAGGGTATGGCTCATGGAGATTTAAGTTTGGATGCGTATACCACAGTTTGGGAAGAATGTTTATCACAGGTACTGTATTATTATAAATTTTGCTTAAATAACAAAATAAAATTCAATGTTTTTTTTTACACAATCCTGAATAGATCTTGTACCTTGAACCACAAAAACGTTATACAAGAGCAACATTGGCTTCCAAAAAAGACAGGATAGAAGCCTGTGAAAGGAAGTTGGAGGAGAACAGAGCTCACATGACTCGAGAAGCTAAAAGGGCTGCAAAATTGGAAAAGAAATTGAAGATACTTACCGGAGGATATCAGGTAAGGATACTATAGATATTGAATATCTTTATTCTTCCTGATTCAATATATTGACAACATACTTTTCTATAGACGCGAGCTCAAGGATTAACAAAACAACATCACGATTTGTGGGATCAGATCGAACAGGCGCAACTTGAGCTTTCAACATTTAAGTTTTTACAGTCTCAAGAGGAAGCTGCGTTACCAAGACGAATCAATGCATTGATGGAAGATGTGCACAGGCAGAAGGAACGGGAGAGTTCTTTGCAGACTCGTTATGCACAGTTACAGGAACAGTTGCAGCAACTATTGTTGCAGTAACTGCTTGGTTGACAGAAATTCATAATAATGCTGGGTGTAAGGAACAAGGAGAGACTGGATTCCATGAATCCTCAGCACGCTATATGTAGGTTGACGTAACCGTCAACATAATCTCTATTAAAAATTTCATAATTATAAATAATAAAGAGATTGAATAAATAAGTGAGAATAAATTTATCACATACGCAAGAGCATTCATATTTTTTTACTCTTATCAAAATTAAAAAATATACCTGATCCAATAAAAAATTGATCTCCATAAAACTTATAACAGTTTATTCTTACAAATTGTACAAATTATCCATTACCTTATCGTGAATTATGGATGACGCTATCCTTTATGTAAATAGGATGGAGAGGCAGCACTGCTGCATGTACTATTTTTTTAAGGCAAATCCACAATTATGTGAAAACATCCACCAATGAAAGATCGGGAATTCTTTTTTTATTTGGAGCGCTGGACAGTTTTTAAACTGTAGCGGTTTTTGCCGGCATCTACAAGTTTTATTAGAACAAGTTTTGTTAACTGTGTAATGTTTTAATTTAGTCGCGTGCTATTGTACAAAAGAAGAGATTATGCATAGTGATCTGAACTGTTAAAGAAATGCATAAAAGGCTTGAAAACTTTGTTTAAATTCTTGAAACGAAGTGTCTTTATCTGTGCCGGAATTATTCATAGATCAAGGTTAACTCTTAATAAACCAACAGAATGACGGATATTTGCAAAGCAGAGAGCAAGGAATTCCTGTATAGAAGAATATTCATGGCCATCGCCTCGAGTATAATAGTACAGTTTTTCTTTATGAGCTGTATTATACTTATTACAAATTTGAGCATACTCCATCCACTAACTTGGATTCAAGACACTTGGAAAGTCATCACATGTTTCCGAACGTGGAGCTACTTCATCATCCTGGCTACATTAATATTTCTCCAGGGGATTATATGCAGCAAGAGTTATTTGAACACACCGCTGTACCTCAAGAGTAGATTTGTAATATTCTGCAACATGTTAACACCTCACAATCTACTAGTCGGTGGCTTGCATATACTGATTGGTGGAGTCTTAGTATGGCTACATTTGTCAGTAGCAGGTGGAAAGTATAGTTCATTAACAGCAGCGTGTCAGACTTTGGATGGATCTTGCTTAGTGGAAGAACATTATTTCTTATTGCTTGGTGGCTTTTGGACAGGCTTATATTACTTTGCCAAGACAAATTTCTTCAATTCTCAATATTTACAGTTTCCAATAATTCCTCAATCCAAGTTTTCGAAGATGAAAAGTGGGGTTGTTAAGTCGTTACCAAGTGCTATGCTTAGTGCAATTTGGGTGACCTTATATTTTGCAGTATTTTATTACTTTCTGGGTGGATATTGTCGTAAAGCAATCCTGGCTATATTCTTTATATCGCTGGAAGCATTACCCTTGGACCGACTATCAGGATTATTTAATGTTTCCTTACTCTTGCATCTTTGGCTATATGCAGCACTCTTTGTGATCACAATGAATACCATGCATTTGTTGTTCCAAGCATATCTCACAGAATGGGTACCTTTTGACATTGGTCAATGCAGTGTTTTTAAAAATGAAAGCAGTGGCCTTACTCTGGCAGAGATTTTAACCATGGAGAAAGTACCAATAATGCAGCACCTGGGATACCTGGACTTAGTGACTCTCGCGCAGAAGGATAAAAGTAGAAGATCAATATTGTTTACTCTAAGTCAGCCTGGTGGTCACCCTTACAATTGGAATTCAATTGTAGAGAAATGCTTAGCTCTAATCAAAAAATTCACAAATGATCTGAATGAAGCATGTTCTGCCAAAAAGGACCAACAACCTGCTGCAGTTTCGAAAATACAAGTAGCAGGAACACATGCATACGAAACTACAAAGCTGTATCATATGCGAAATCTAATGACACCAAAGATATCTTCACCAATTGCAACAGCACCTCCTGCTACTCAACAAGCTGCACCTAATGAACAATTCATTATCCAATTCTTTCAAAACAAGAAGCAGAGCTTCATAAAATATTTATTGTCGAAGCCATTAATATTCTACATCTTTGGCGAGCAGTCGGATAGTAAAGTTTCCTATATTCTAAATAACAGTCAGCCAGTGATTTGGGCTGCAGAAGCAATCTCATCTTTGTCTGCAATATCCCTCAAAGAAGATCCTTATGGAATTGTGCAGAAAGACATATCCTCTATAATCGAAACGCTATTAGCTTTGAAACAAGCTCTTGATAAATTACAAAAGACTGCAATCTTAGTGAAAAAATCACAAAATGAAGAGAAAGTTACAAGGTTGACAGCAGCTTCGTTAAGGAGTGCTACAAAGCGTAGTATATACAGAATTACAAATGCATTTAGATATTACATTAAGGATTTAGCTCTTGAGCAGATTACACTAGAACAATTACAGAGTTTTCTTATGTATAGAGAATAAACACATGTATTGTTAAGTACTTAATCAAAAATATCTAATATTCCTACACACGTGGACAAAAACTTTGTTTATTCCTATACAATGACTTTTCATCTTCTGTTATATACGTTACTACAAAATAATCATTTTTTATCTTTACCTCTCAAAATTTTGAAGTAGAACAGAGCAACATAATTTAGAATGCAGTGATTTACTATGTTAATTATATATAATGTCAAATGTTATTTATTTTATTTTTTTGAAACTGGAATAATACGTCAAACTACATAGATTATACAAAGATGATAAAAAGAGGAAAAATTTATTTAGAAGATTTTGTACTACACTTGAATTTTATGTTTAAAAAATAAGCCACGAGAAACATTGAAATCAGATTACATTACAGGTTCGATGTAAATGCGAAATTAAATTATTTTAACAGAAAGAACTGTTGTATGTTGTGCTTCGCATATAGATAATGTAAAAATTAAAAAATGTCACTTGTAATAAACAAATTATTTTCCTACTAAAAGCTGTATATTATAGTATTCTTTTTGCAATCCCCTCAGTGAAAATAATGTTTTATTGACAAAATGGGAAATAGGTACTAACGGAATACAATGCTCGATTATTTACAAATTTATTCATCTAGTTTAGAAAACTTTGTACAGTCATTCTTTAATGAATATTTAAATTACATTTTCTTAAGATGTTGCACAACGCTCAGACCATAGAAAAGTTTCTCGCGTAATATTAACCAATTTTTTAACTGTATATCCTGTAGTTGTGACAGATATTTCCTTAGCTGACCTTCCTCGGTTATCATTTTTCCGTGAGTTTTCAGAAAAAGAGCCAAGTAAGACTGAGCCAATTCAAAGTCTTTTTTACTCTCCATCATGTGCCGTATCATTTTCATGAATTGTAACATTATGATTACTGAAGATGTCGTGCCCATAGATAAGGACTGTATCTCAAGATCAATGGAGCTTGGACCTAGGGATTTGATCATCTTGATGACCTCATGAAAATCATTAGTCTCCGCCGATGACTGTAATAGTTTTCCAAATGATGTGAGACTCTGAAAATCGGGATGAGCAAGTAGTCGACTGTTATCTTCTGCAGATGTAGCATTAGATAAATCGAATTGTATATTCAAAGATGGTATCGTTGGCAGGAAGAATGGAGCAGCTTCCGATGCCTTAGGAGCTTCCTTAGGCTTGTTTCTCTTCTTGACAATGTCTATGTTTAGTAAATTCTGCCATCTTGAGTTCGCCAAGGAGGACATCGTCACGAGATCGTCGGCCAGCTGTTCCGGTGACGTATATTCTTCCTCTTCCTCAGCGGCATCCTCATTTTGCACAGTTTCAGCATCTTTTTCTGTGGAAGCTCCAGGAAGATTCATCATAGGAATAGCTGCATCCGTAGGTAAAGCTCTCAAAGAAACATGGGAGTAGAGAGTGCGATTTGACCATAGGTATATTCCTAAATTGCAAACGTGTGCCGTAGCCAGAAACTCTCCAGTTGGAGAAAAGTGTAGGGAGATACAGGCATCGGTGACCTGCAGAAGAATAATTTAATATGGATCATGCCTCAGGGTCTTCATAAAGAGAAAATAATTTATAGACTTACTTGAAATATATCAACTAAGTGAGAGGATGGAATATCCCATGTACGTATCGTACAATCCATTGAAGATGTAATTAACCACCTGGAATCAGGATTAAAACTAGCATCTGTTAGACGTCCTGTGTGTCCTTGAAACTGACGAATTATCCTTCTCGTATCCAAATCCACGAGTATCACACTGAAATCTTCCAGAGCTACAGCTACCAGTGAACTCTCTTGATGAGTCCTAATGAATTCTACAGGTTCTTCGAGTTCTATTGTTTGTTTGGGATTTTGATCTGGAAAACAGCGGTGCATAGTTTAATACATCACAACCCAAATTAATTAGAAATACTACTAGATGACAGGCATACCTTTGGTGGGTTTGAAATGCCAAAATTTGAGAAATGCATCCCTTCCCGCTGTCATCACTATTTGATTGAGTAAATCTACAATGACTCCTTTAACAGGTCCTTTATGTGCTCCACTTTCGCTACCATAACTTGCTCTATGCAGTCCTGATTGTATATTAAATCTTTCAACGTGTCCTGTGTTGTATCCTATTACGACAAAGTTTCCACAATGAGTTAGACAGAGACTTGTTGCCGTAACATTGAGATTACGCTGGAACTTCTCTGGCAGCAACTTTATGTCACCCATTTTCAATTTGTCATAAGACCACGTAGTGACAGTGGCCAGTCCTAAGTGAGTTGCTGCTACGTTATTCCAATCCTTCTCTCGTGTAATTTCTGTAGCTATTTCCGTAATAGGTGGCATAATCAAATTATCATTTGCAGATCGACCTTTTTTCTTTGAAGCTTTTCTATTGAAGGATGCTCTTCCGAGACTTTTATTAAAGGTTTCCGTCACTGTTGAGAATATCCTAAGTGATGAGTCTCCTCCTGCAGTTAGTATATTATTTCCATCATTTCCATAAAATCGAATGAATGTTGGAGGTTCCGCGTGTCCTTCCCGAATACGTAGCAGCCTGCCAGCTCCATCGGCCAAATCAAAGATCCACAATTTCAATGAATTGTCAGGAGAACTTGACAGGAGTAATGGTTCGTTTGGAAGACATTTTAATCCAGTGACTGCTGCAAAATGAGCATTCAAGATTTGACTCTCTACTTTTCTCTCCTCAAGATTCCACAATACAATGTGGCCAGATAAACTTCCTGTGATCATAATAGGGTGACCGTCACTTCTAAATGTAATTGATGTTACGAGGCCCCAATCTTGCATAAATTCAAAAATAGTTTTATCACATTTGATATTGTGTAAAATGATCTTTCCATTTGCCAAACCTATGGCTACAACATCTAATGCAGGAGCCTGTTCCATTGCAGTTACCGGAGACCCCCATCCTTTGAAGGTATAAATCATTTTTACAGTTTTTATATTCCATAATTGAAGCTGTCCTTGTTCGCTGCCCAGCAAAATTTTATTCATATATGTATTAGGATGCACAAGTGTAGTAATTTTAAAGACATTGTTACTGAAGTTTAATTCAAGTATACTGTCTTCTGACTTAATGTCCCATACCTTTACATTACTGTCTTCATCCACAGACAGTAAATGTGGTCCAAAAGGCAATATAATGTGCACAGGAGATTCATGACCTGTGTAGGTATGTTTTAATTCTGTTCCTCTACGCCATGCATAAATATTATTTTCACTGGCTGTATAAACGTGATAGGTATCTGCCGCAAGGCAACTGATATCTGCAGGATGAGCTCCAGAAACAGTTAGGAGAGTGAAATGTGAACAACCATAAGTATGGAAAGCTCTACCCACGCATGTTACTATTAAGTTTTCTTTTCTTCTTTGAATATATCTCGTTACAAGGGGTATGTGGTTACTCACATAACCTAGGGCACGGTTTCCAATAAATATTTTACTCTGTGCCATTGTATATCTTGTTATTGACTACAAGATTCAATTGGAATCAGATCCTGGATCTAACTACTTCTTAACACTTTACTAATAACTAATATTGTAATAACAACATTAATCTCTGACACCACGTGTATGTATAAACATAATTTCAAATTGAAAATTTATAGCACATGGGAGTATATTAAACGGCACATTTACTGCCATCTAACGAGAAAAGTTGCAATCAAAGTATCACAACTTCTCTCACTCAATCTGCTAAATTTATTGGATAAGAATTGAAACAAATACTTAATAAAAAAATTATACGAATTTATTTCAAAAACAACAAAAGCGTGAATGCAGTTACATAAAATCGCCAGCTGACATGTCCATGAAGCGTTTGTAAATAGCCATGAATTTAGCCACAAAGGCTTCTAAATGAAAAATCGCTTTGGAGCTACGAATCATTGTGTGCTCGTATTCGGCAGCAACAGCTGCTATTTCCATTTTCATTTGAAGATCACAATATTTTACACATTCTTGGAAGAGTACTTTAAATATGAGATCACAGGGTATAGCATGAATTAATAAATCATATAGTCTTCCACGAATTTGAAGAAGTTTAGATGGACTTTGTTCCTTCACCATCAGTTTTGCTGTTTCACGCAGATATACTTGCCAGTCTGGTTCCGTAATATTTTGTTCAGGCGTAAATGGATACCTGAGCAAAGGAGGATATTTTAATAAAAAAAGATACCTTAAGGCTTATATAAAATAATTAATTCTCTTACTGTTCCACTTTGCATGCCTCTAACATTAGAATTGCGCGTCTTAGATTCCTTCCACTCGCCTCGGCAACTCTGGTAGCTAGTTTATCAGGCAAATTGAGGCCTTCGCGTTTACAGATTGAATGCAGAATACTCGTTATTTCCGGTATGGTAGGTGATGGTACTCTTATACCTAGGCAACGAGATCGTATAGCTGGCAAAACTCGCGACGTAGAATTCGCACACAAAATCAATCTGCATGTGGCAACATATTTTTCCATAGTTCTGCGAAGTGCATGTTGTGCATCCTTTGTAAGCTGGTCAACATTTGTTAATAATACCACTGGAAAGAATGTTTCATTCGTATATGTATGTACGCTGTTGCTGCTTTGAAATTAAATGTCATTCCTTCGATGGTATCTACCTTTGAATTCTCTTTGCCCAGTAGAATCTATTTGATGAGTTTGCGCAACTGTTTTTACAAGATCCATTACAACTACTCTGTCATTTATACCAACATCACTGGGATTAACTTCTATATGATAATTACTGTTGATCGTCATTATTTCCATTTTCTTTTGTGACGGTGTCTATAGTAATCATAAGAAACAAAAATGTTATTGTAACAAAGATTTTTTTAACTGTTAGAACTGGATGTATAAAGAAGTACCTCAAAATGCATAGTCTCCATACGCAGTCTTTCCACTCCGCTGCCATACAGCTCTCTAATGATACACATTATACGAGTCTTTTTACCTGCTCCTGGTGGGCCATATACGAGTAAATGTGGGAAATCACTTTCTTGTACCTATTAACAAAAAAACATTATTAATAAAATAGAATCTTAGAATATGAATTTTCATTGTAGCATAAAATATTATATGCAATGATTTTAATGTTACAGTCTATAGAAAAATATATAACATATAAACACTATTTGGAATAAATAAAAAAAATATGGAAAGATCATTTTTGGCGGGATATTGTTACGGCTTAACCTTAGACAAAAACAGGGGATTCATTAATAAACTATAAATACCAAGTTTTTTAAATGTTTGGCTTGCTCCGTATGATAATCCAGTTTACTTAGAGTAGTCGGACGATGTTTATCAACCCACAAACTCATTTTTTTCTAGCAACAATAAATAATTAAATGCTCCCACAAAGAAATAGAATAATTTGAAAAAATGGAACTATAAAACGTAAATAAATTGTAAGTCGACCGCGCTATATTTTCATAGAAATCAGGCTGTAGGCTGTAGCTCCATATAGTTAGCCCCTCATCACGACCGATCGAACAAATTTTTTTCGCTATAGTTTGTAGCTCCATATAATAAGTAATTAGCCCCTCATTACGACCAACCGAACTAATTTTTTTCGCTATTGTTTGTTGATTATTTGTCGATGAATGATGGACTATTCTAAACGTTTGACGGTTATTTGTTTATATAAATTTATAAAAAACAAATTTGGCTAGGGAATTTTTTTCAAATAGCCCCTCCATCGTCATATTTTCAATTGACTTTTATATAAATCCATGTAAAATCGTTCGTCGGTGATTGATCGTCTATTAATTACGAGAAAAACTTCATATTTTCCTTGTAATTGGAAATAAAACACATTTGGCAGGGAATTTTTTTTCAACTAGTACCTTGATGAAGTGTACGCTGTGGATCGCGTCCCTTACGCCAACAAATCACGGATCGTTGTTAGTTTTCCGATGGATAATAGAACGGAATTGCGGATTCGCGATTGGTTGCGCATGTTACGCGATGCGCAAAGTACGCTTCATGGGGAATCAGCCTGACCATCGAGGGACTAGTTGAAAAAAAATTCCCTAGCCGAATTTGTTTTATTTTCAATTACAAGGAAAATATGAACTTTTTCTTGTAAGCAATAGACCAGTAATAGAGCATCAATCATCGACAAACGATTTTATATCGATTTATATAGAAGTCAATTGAAAATATGACTATAGTTTTATGTCATGGTATATAAATCTTACATGATCTCAAGTAGTTTATATTAATTTTGCAACATGTAATGACATTGTTTCACAGAAATCATTAATATCAATATTTAAGAATATGTCGCATCCTTATGGGCGGGGGTCGTATGCACGAAGCGGTCGTTCAGGTTCGAATAATATTTTGTTACTTATTACGAAAATTATAAAATTTTATCTTCAATACTTTTTGCAAGTGTAAATTTTACAAAGAACAAAACATTAACTAACATGTAACAATGTTGCGTTCTTAACGTTACGTTCTGAACCAATTGCAAACTGCATGTATTGCTGTCATGAAAACAAATGATTTAATAGTAGTATTATGTAAATAACTAACAATCAAACTGTTATTTGGTTTCACTCGTATTTAAATATTCTCTTTTTATACCTCTTTACTGTGTATTATAATTATCAAAATGCTTCTTTTTCAGGTTATTCCAATTATGGACAACATAGAGATAGAGATGGTTACGGAGGAAACACTGGAGAACACTCTGGATGCGAAGAATCTCAAGGTAGAGGTAGAGGAAAAGGGAGAGGGCATCCACCAGGACTTAAGGGCAGGGAGATAGGACTTTACTATAGAGATAAAGCAAAGAAACAAAATTTACATCGTGATTTGCATTCAGACTATGTAGATATAAATTTAAACGCCAACACTGAGGAAGACATTAGATTAATGTTGGGAAGAATTGAAAGGTCTAAGCAAAATGAGGGTTCAAATTACGCTAATGAAAAAAATAGTGACCTTAAAGACAAGTATACTCACATAAATGATTCTCATTTTAAGAGAAAGTTTCTGGAAATTGTTTCTGGTAATATACAACAGAATTTAGCTAAGTGCATGCTGTTAGAATCTAAACTGGAACGAAATAACTTTTTGAATCAAGAATATTTAGAAGAGTTCAAAATAAAACAAAGCTCAGCAAAATATAAAACTATGCTTAAGTTTCGAGAGAAGTTGCCCTCTTTCCAAAAAAGACAGGAAATTCTTGACCTTGTGCGTGATAATCAAGTGATTGTTATTAGTGGAGAGACAGGTAAATTGATATCACAGATATTATAGTATCAAACTCTTCACACGTTTCAGGTAGAATTAAGTAATCTCTTTTCTAGGCTGTGGAAAAACAACACAAATTGCCCAGTTCATATTAGATGATGAAATTGAAAAAGGCAATGCCAGTATTACAAAAATAATTTGTACACAACCAAGAAGAATTTCTGCAATTTCAGTAGCTGAACGTGTCGCTGCAGAAAGAGCAGAAAATCTAGGAAATTCAGTTGGTTTTCAAATAAGATTAGAAAAGTATGCAACAGTATTTACTTCTGTTAAATAACATGAAATGTCGTTGTAAAGTGACAAAAGATAAGATGTAAATGATTATTTTTATTTATTTAGAGTTCCACCTAGAGACTCGGGAAGCATATTATTTTGTACTACTGGTCTAATGTTACAATTTATGCAAAGCGATCCAGCATTACGAAATTACTCACATATTATATTGGATGAAATTCATGAACGTAATACCGACAGCGATTTTATTATTGCTCTCCTGAAACAAATAATTCCTAAAGTACGTAAGTTTGTTGTGAGATGGATGAGGTTAAACTATTTCTTAATGGTGATTATTGTTTGTAATAGAGACCGGAGTTAAAAATTATTTTAATGAGTGCTACTTTGAATTCGGATCAATTCTCTAAGTATTATAATGATTGTCCCAACATACATATACCAGGGTTTACCTATCCAGTTCAAGAATTCTTTTTGGAGGATGTTCTGCAATTTACCAGGCAACAATATTTCATATAATATTAGATTTAATGCCCTAGTAGATGATGCACAATATTTTATAATCATTTTATTACCATTTACAGATTTGAATTTCCTGAAACTGGGCCAGCTCTGACTGGCTATAGAAAATATATAAAAAAGCACAAAAATGAACGGCAAAAAATGGAAGATTTTTGTGATTTTATTGTACCATATGTTAGACATCTAGAATCAGAGGTATTTAATATCATTCGTTTTTTTGTTGATAACTATTTTTTTTTGTACTTTAACATCTGTGAACGTGGTTGAAATTGTAGAAAAAGTATTCAGATTTCGTGTTGAAACAATTACGTAATCCAAAAAGCGAGGAACTTTCGTTAGATCTAGTGGAGATTCTCACAAATTACATTTGTACATCCAAGCCACCAGGAGCAATTTTGATATTTTTACCAGGAATAATGGATATATCAAAATTGCATAAAATAATGCTGGCTAGTGGAAAATATCCACCTGGTATGAATTTTCCAATAAAGATCATTTATTATAAATTCCATGAAGGTGGAATTAACCATATATATATATATATATATATATATTCTTCTTTTATATATAGGAAATTATATTATTTATCCATTGCATTCAAGAATGCCTACTGTAGACCAAAAAATTATCTTTCAAAAACCTCCAACGGGAGTACGAAAAATTATTATCGCTACATCTATTGCGGAAACATCGATTACAATAGAAGACGTGGTCTACGTGATTGACTCTGGGAAAATGAAATTAACCAAGTTCGACCTGGAAAATAATATCCTTACCCTAGAGCCGGAATGGGTATCTCTGGCTAATGCAAAACAAAGAAAAGGCCGAGCTGGAAGGTAATTAATTATTCGTTTTATAAAATGAGTTTTTATCCAATACGAAAAAAAAAAAGTGAAAATTTGTATTATTAAATCATAACAGAGTACAGTCTGGTACATGCTATCATCTTTACTCTAAAGCCAGAGAAATGACTTTCGATCAGTACCCTTTACCAGAAATGCTACGAACTAGACTGGAAGAAGTAATTCTCCAAGCAAAAATATTGCAATTAGGGAAGATACAGTCCTTTCTGGCAGGCGTGATAGATCCTCCAGATCCTAAAGCTGTCGAACTCTCTTTGGATTTGCTCCGAAAGTTGGAAGCTCTTGATAGTGATGAAAACTTGACACCATTAGGTTATCACCTGGCCCAATTACCTTTGGATCCACGAACAGGTACAAGTGATATAATCATCTCCACTTTCGTCAGCCTTAACAACTATATTTAATACAACTTCAATTATATTTCAGGCAAGATGATTATATGGGGCGCCCTATTTTCTTGTGTTACTCCCGTTTTCGCAATTGCAGCAAGTTTAACATTCAAGGACGCATTTTATTGTCCTTTGGGAAAGGAAGACGAGGCTCGAGAGAAAAAACTAAAACTTGGCTTAGATCAGTACAGCGATCACGTAGCTCTTGCCGAAGCATTGCGGCGTTTCGAGCAGGGACAAAAATGGCGTGGTTCCAATTCTTACTGCAGAGAATATTTTCTGTCGTTTAACACCTTAAAATTGTTATCCGACATGAAACGTCAGTTTGCACTTCACTTGTCAGAAATGAAGTTTCTTGATAGCGGTGATCCGAATGATCAAAGATCCAATAGAAACTCCAATAATTTAGCCTTGGTGAAGGCGATTGTATGCGCCGGTCTTTATCCAAACGTCGCTCAAACGAAATCGGGTGGTCGTCATCATCATCATCATCATCATAAAACTACAAGGAATCATTCCATCAAGATTTGGACTCCGGAGGATGGACCAGTGAAATTGCATCCGTCAAGCATTAATGATAAGGCTGGACCATTTCCTAGTCCTTACATGACTTATTTCACGAAGCAACGTTCCACGGCCATTTTCTTGCACGATACAACGTGCATCAGTCCGATAGCTTTGCTTTTATCAGCACCAATTAACTCAATAAGTAAGTAATTAATATATTTTTTAAATTGACGACGCTGATACCATATTTTTCTTTCAGCCGAGGAGAAGGGGTATTGTTTCATTACAGTCTCGAACTTTTTAAAATTTAAATGTCAACCAGGATCAGCTGATATTATTCAGGTATAAATAAATAATTATAGATGAAATTTAATTAATATTATTTATCTGTTTAAATTTGAGGATTGATTTATTTCTTTTACAGAAATTACGTAAGAAACTGGATTTTCTACTGGAGTACAAGATTGCCCACCCAGGAACGGTACGGTGGGATCATTCAGAAGGATCTGTATTGAGGTGAGCGTAATAGACTTTCATTGACTTTTACGTAAAAAGTTTACTCCAAAAAATTTTTTAATTAATTCAAAATACTAAGTTAACTATGAAAACAATTAAAATTTCTTCCAGCGCTATTATCGAGCTTATTACGGAAGCGGACGAAGAAATGGGATTGAAATGTCGCGGTAGATACGGTCTCAATTTTTCAAACGACAATTCCGATTAATCTCACAATAATTTAGCCCGGCTAATTAATTTAGTCATTCTTTAAATATTTATTTAAAACAACATTCTCTCAGAAATTTCGACAAGGAAGTAGCACCGAAAGAAAGATTGCACCCAAAATTTCGTACAGCCACCGGCTGTAAATTATTCAAAATAAACATTGAAAATGTCTGAAAAATTTAATAGAGCGCCAAATACTTTTATCTTCCTCGTTCATACTGTACAAACAGATCTGTTCGATTTCTTCACGTAAACGGTAACGTATAATCATCTTATTTGCACAAGGATAAAGAAGTCATTAACCCCGAGCGATTTCTCCTTATTTCCTGCGCGATCATCGAGAAAAAATGCACACTATGCCGGAAGAGCAAAAGTCAATGAAGGATAGAACGAAGAAACAAAATTATGAAACAGCCTCACGGAATTAACGTCTCCAGTGCATTAAGAACATTGACATTCAGAATCAAACAAATTTCTTCTCATCAGAATGAATGATCCGTAGTAATTTTTGTTAGATTCATATAATATATAAGAACATGCATTATATAATACATATAATATTATGGTATAGTATAGTATAGTATATATACCAGTAACGCACGTCCCAGCATACTCGGCATCAGACGAACATAAAGGCATAGGGCATAACGAGGCACCTATCAATCATAATTATCAATTATACCATAATGTTTCCTGCGAAGTGCTGGAAAAGGTGTCGTGGTACGAGACGATATACATAAATGCTGCATAAGTATAAAGATAATTGGTTGCACGTGTCAATGACATCCGACAGGTTAAATGTAAAATCGAAAGTGTTTAGCGAGTAAGAGGAAAAGTGATGTGAAAATTAAAAGAGGATCGAGATCCGAAAGAAATGTGTTTTACATAAAATCTTAGACTCTGTATGTAAAATTGCCTGTATGGTTTTTGCGTAGTCCGATTCTTCCTTGGCGAAGGAAGTGCAGCGAAATGCACCCTCTCGCAGCGCGTCCATGATGCATCGCGTTGCTAGAAAGCGGAAAGGCTGCAAAGGAGGGGGGGGGGCGGGGGCGGGGGAGGGATCTCTGTAAAGAGTAGTTGTAAGTAGATGTAAAGGAGCGAGGGCAGAAATAGTACTAAAAGGCAGGTAATGAGATCGAGAGAGCGAGAGAGTGTGGTCGAGGAAAGAAGAGAGAGAAAAGAGACAAGGGTGGGGGGGAATACAATAATTGCATTTCCGGTGAGCCGTTGTGCATCCCGAGTGGGGTCCCTCGACATAGCAGACCGATCCGAACCCCAAGTATTACATTCTCTTTGATGCATAAGCAAAATAACGTGCAGAAACGTCGCCGATACGAGCAGTGGTTCTGGATATAATGTAAGAGATAAGAAAATATTGTATTAAAAAAAAAAAGAATGATTTTTAATATTAAATAATTCTCAATGAGTTTCGCTACCTTGGAATACTCGTTTGCATTGTTCCCTATCTCATATTACCTGGGATTACCTTGTAAAGGCCATACGCTGTTCGCAGGGAGTACAGAATTTACCGTCAAGGCGGAGACGCGCACACGAAACGTATAAATGTTTAATGTGTTATCGGAGATAAGAATGCCGCTATCTTTTCTCGGCCGCGGGAAAGAAGAAGAAAAAGGGACTTTTCCCGCGTAGTTTGTGACGTCAGTTGAAACTGAAACTCTCTGTACGGTACGTTGGAGAAACCTGATGAGCGGAGCATTGGAAATCAGCACAGTGAGCCGCTATGTACTCCTGCAATGAGTAACATAGACGGAGAAGGAGAGAGAGAGAGAGAGAGGGGGTAAGGGAAAAAGAGAGAGAGAGAGAGAGAGAGAATGCTAGAGGAGAAACGATAATGCGAGAGGAAGAGAACAGGAGTGCATTCTGTATGCGTTGGTGCATCGAGAGGACGATAGCGTCAATGGGTACGTGCTAGTAGACGCCAGCTCCTGAAGGAGAGGCTACTGTGGATGGTGTAGCAAGAGAGAAATGTGCGTGAGAGAGAGAGAGAGAGAGAGAGAGAGAGAGAGAGAGAGAAGAACTGCATTCAGAATGATTCCCATTTCCTATCGGAGCGGCAGCGACAGATGCGCTCATTTTCACTGAAGTTCAAAGACCCACCTACCTTCTCCTCGCTGCTGCACCAACATGGATACGAAGTTGTGTGCCCGGGAGGATCGGAAACTGGTAATACGAGATTGTAAAGAATCTAAACACCCGGCTGATCTTTTTTAGATTATTTTTTTTGCATTATTTATTTTTACATCGGTCTCTCGGCTCTTGTCTCTTCTTTTAATTTCTATAGATTTCCGTCGATTTTTCCGAATTTTTTTTTTCAAATTTTTTTTTAACCTTATTAACTTTACGCACTTTTGGAACTTTTTCTCTTTTGTTTTTCACTATTTTTCAACCTCTCTCTCTCTCTCTCTCTCTTTCTATTTCTCTCTCTCTCTCTCTCTCTCTCTCTCTCTCTCTCTCTCTCTCTCTCTCTCTCTCTCTCATTGCCACTGCAAGGCTTACATTTATTAGCTCGTCCTTTATGCTAGCACTCAGTAATCCTCGATATCCTTGTGTTTACAGATATAGCTATGGATTTGCGTAAGGCGGGTGTTTCTGACACGGTAACTACGGTCGGTATCGTATTTCTCTATTTACCTGCTTTCTTGAGATCTTCATTAATTCATACTTTTATTGTACGATTAGCATTTAAATAGGATGTTTTTCTTTTTTAAGGTCAAGATCTTTATTAATATTAAATCTTTTGTTTTCACTTTTTTATCTTTCGACTCGTCATCCGCGCACCTTTACAATATCAATTAGCTAACCTATTCGATCATGGTAGTACAGGGCTAGGCACTTTAACCGTACCGTGATCCCGTTCCAGCTGGCACTTCTTCGTACTGGTGCAACAAAGTAGTTCAAGGGGTGCAATTATTTAATAATCCCTAGGCTTTGTCACTGTTTGTGACGCAAACGTCCCTAGGACATCTTGAGATGCCAGTGGCGTTACGAAATGCAGGCAAAAGTGCAGTCGAATGGTCGAATGCAATATCGACACCATATTCAGTCCAGTCTCGGATCCAATAATCTGTTGCATCCAGAATGCAATGCGATTGAGGAATGACGTTGGGTCCAATTCATTGTCCAAATTTTTTTTTCTCTCGTTGGCTTTTTTTTCTACGTATATTTGTATTACGATATGTCTTATTAGAATACTCGTTTATATTACATAGGATTTACGGGCTTCTTTTTACATTTTATTTATCCGCATTCATCTCTCTGGCAATATGGCCGTCTTATGGGAAAATGGCTTTCTCTAAGGATAGATCGTGCCTTTAATGGGAGTGAGCAAACGGCTGTTCGGTTAAATATTGCATATTGAATGATGGAGATAGCGATGTGGGACACGAGCCGAGCCGATGAGAGATGCAACGTGAAAGCTACAGGAAAGAAACACCGACACGTTTATCTCCACTTGCTCGGCTATGCACTCGGCTGCGCGTGTTACTTCGTACGTGCATACATATGCATTTATAGGCATGTGTAGGTATTATACATGCAACGGGTGCATAGTCGCGGTCTTGAGATCGTTCACGGAGAGGAATTTCTTCGGGCTTGGAATTTTTTTGGACATTTTTTCTTAATGCTTTGCTTCACAGTCATCAATCCTTCGGTAACCTGGCCATTCCATTTATCAGATATATTTTGAAAAAATTATTCTTTTCAATTTCATCATACTGAATCATATTGCTCTAACGATTAGTAAAATATGTAATTAAATAAAATCACTGATTTTCGGTGCATTCCTGAAATTTTTCCTTTTTTACTTTAGCTAAAAATTATTTAAATTTGGACACTCTTAAGGCTCCAGAAGATTCCATTGTCTTTGTTACGAGTGTCAAGAAGAAGAGGTTAGTTTTATCGTAGAGGAATATCGAGGAATCTGCATATTTTTTTAAAATCTACGATACGAAGCGACACTCGGTGGAAGTTTGGAATTTTTTGGAATTTTTCAAAATGACTCGTCCTGGTATGGTTTTACTATAGGTCTTTCTGGAAATTTCCGGTGCGTCAAGTCGCGCCTACGATCTCTCGATGTCGGCCTCCAAAGAAATATAAAAAGGTGAAAGAAAGAGTGTAGCCGTATATAGAGTAGAGGAAGTGTTAAGACCGTAGAAAGAGATGGCACTGGCTTCTCGTAACGAAGAAAATAGGTTAAGGTCCCTTTCTCACTGCTTTTCCCTCGACTGTACGCGCTTCGTTTTCTCGTAAACACTACGAGATCGTGTCAACGACCTTAACCAATCGTTAATGCACTCATTAAATAATACACTAGTTGGAGTTAATAAATGAAGCAATATCTTGACAGTCGTACGTATACTTTATTGCATATAAGTTGATTCAACGTTGTTTTTATATATGTATATATGTATAACGAACATCAGAATGTTAAATCTTAAAAAAATAATCTACCGTGTTGTAAGTAATTAAGAAATGACATTTCACTGACAGATCCATCCTTTCGTGTCACTCGTGTATATTATTTTAAGCTTACACGAGGGCATTTTCGACAGAACTTATCTACATAACCTCTTGGCGATTCGTTGATTTACAAGTATGTGAGTAATACATTTTTTTTTAAATAAATAAGATCGAATTTGCTATTTTTTTCTAATTTGAACAAATTTTTGAGTAATATTAAAAACGTGAAATCTTTTTAAAAACGTCTCTTAAGTCCTGCTTCATTCATTGATCAATTTCTGTCGTTAACCTTTTGAAAGATTTTTTTTTATATTTTTTTTTACTCATTAGAAAATCAACGTTTCGAAAAAAATTCGAATAACAGTCTCCCTCAGAAATATTATTTTTAATATATAATTATGACTTATGTAATCGTAAGAGTTCGAGTAGGACACAGTATACAATGTCTAGATCATTACCGTAATTAAGCTTGGACTCGAGTAACCCACATAATGCAGTAATCCTATATTCGGCTGCCACTGATAAAACCCTAGAAAAATATGTATAAAATATATAAAGATTGAATTATAAAAGCGTGAGCATTGCGTAAATTTTTTTTTTTTCATTCGGAAGCCTCACGACAAACAGAGAGAAAAAATAAAAGAAAAATAGTCAAAATTCAGAAAGTGTAAGGCAATGCTGTACGTAGGAGTGGCGGTGGGAGTCAGAATGGTGGGGATAAAGTTAGCAGTGGTGTGGTGTTTCGCCTATAGACGCAGCGCGCGCCGCTGCGTTTCAGTCTGCAAACGACCAGCGCGAGTGTCGTGTCGTGACAAGCACAGTCTTCTTTCTTAAAAAAAAAAAATAAAAAAAATACATATATCTATACGTGTACATATATTGACGTGTATACGTACATATAAGCTTATACGGCCGTATACACACAGGAGCGATGAGTCGCTCGTTTTATAATACTCGGCAGAGCGAAGGGATCTCGCAAACGTGCGAACGTCTTTCCGTCACGTAGCTTTGCGTGTCCGCGGAAAGTAAAGAAAAGTATAAGAGCGAGTGGAAAGAACAAGAATAGCGCAAGAAGGGGAATAGAAGGAAAAAGAAAAAAATATCAAGACAAATACTTAAAGGAAGTACGGAACAGACACCGGGTTAACACGCACACAACAGGTATCGGCTGCTGGCCCCCATCGATACACCATAAAAGCAAAGAGAAAAGATAAGGGAGAAGCTGGAAGAATAAAAGGGACGAGAATCCTCGGGAAAAGGGAGAGACGTGCAAAACGCGTATCGACGATAAGCGATGAATAAAAATTATTGAAAAAAAAAAAAAAAACAATGCAAGAAACCCCTCGACCACGAGTTTCGATTGCTTACTATGAGTGATAACAACAGTGCAAAAAGATCGATCGAGAGGAAAAGTGTCATACGGTATGAGAGTGGTGATTAGACGTAAAGCGGAAGGGACAAATGAAGCGTGATTAATTAATTTCAGTGTCGTACAATTTTTATAACAGAGAACAGTCCTATTTTTTCTTCCCTATCGTTTACACCCTGAGGATCTGCTCCGAGGGTCGTGCGTCCGTGTGATTTTTTTTTTTTACGTTCAACCAAGACGGACTGCACGGCTGGCTTTACCACTAGGCCCGCCTAAACACACTGAGAAACTACTAGCTAAACCATACCAGCCATAGACGTCGGATTATGTCCTGTTAGCACTACTAGCAGGCTTCTCTACTACGTAGCAGCTATTGCCAGGATTGCCATTGACCGAGTCTACTAGTGAGTTGGTCAGCCAGGAGAAGGTTCTATTAAATTCAGGTGATTCCATCGGCTGTTCTCTTGATTGTCATCGCCGGTCGTTATCGTCATGATCAGCAGTGAGATCGAGCTCAGAATGTGAATAGCGCGTGATAACAGACGCGGTCTACTCGCTCGATACTCGCTGGTTGAATATCGTTTAATGTACCCAGCGAGGAGCCGGAGCAGCTTAGTAAAGTAATAATTAACGAAAATAATAAGCATATCGTGAATTAGTCAAAGAGAAAATAAAGCCGTGAAATTTCGAACGTGTCTTCACCGATCTCCGTTAACGGCGAGCAACGACGATTTGAAGTAATATAAAAAAAAGAAAAAAAAAAGGCGAAGAGGATATCGAAAAACGATGCCGTGCAACGGAGTCAAACAGGCGCGTCCGTCCGTTTCACCTTGGGCTGCACCGACGAACTTTTGTTATTCCTCTTAGGGTCACACACATTCCCGTTCTCGGAGCAAATAGATGTTTGCTGCTAGGTCCGTTTGTGCCCTCGTGTGATACCAAGTGTCTGGGGTGGTTAGGAGGGGGTTGATAGGGTGGCGGGTGGTACGAGGGAGGTTTGACACTTTTGAAGATTCACGTAGATACAATTTTCGGATATATCGAGACTGGTCGATAAGAGGAAAAGTAAAGGGAGGATTAGTCGTTATCAGAGAGCTGCCGGTGTTGTATTCTATCAGAATATTTGCTTCGGGTGTTTATACGATTGTTACCACGGTGGTTGTGCGCGTTTGTGCCGCGTAGTTGTGCGTTTGCGAAAAACGCAAAGAAATTTTATTCTATACCAAGGGGTATATATTGTTTGAATTAAAGATTTTTCATGAGACTGTACCTCCTTTTCGGCGTTTACTATCCTCTTGGATTTTACTCGCGAGGATCGATTCAAGGGAGCAAATTCGTCTGGATGACTGTCGCGTGACAGTTTTACGAAATTAATAATTCTGATAAGGAGTGGGTTCCGTGTGATAAGGTATACGTGGTGGTGGTGGTGGGGGGGGGGGGGGGGGACAAGGGAAAACATAAACAAAAAAACAAGGGCAGTGCAGGAGGC
>JASANN010000297.1:2334707-2425517 GCA_031762395.1 Calameuta pygmaea | reverse complement strand
ACGGAATTCGCATTGTCGACGGAGGCGATGATCACAAAATTCTACTTCCAGACTCGCCGCTACGATTTAGCGCCATGTATTTGGTATCGCCTAAAACTGTAGCGTTGTGCATCTTCCTACTGATCTCTGATAGTACGGTAGTTAGTGGAATATCATGAGCATGGTAACCACATGGATGCTAGAATAAAATTGTTCTTTTATAAACATTAATAATATTATTCTTTCGCTAATCATGTCCGTACCAAACAAGGTATTGATGCGTAAAATTAAGAAGCGCGAGAAAAATAAATTGAAATTTCTTCAGGAACGTGAATTACAAAAAGGGAATGGTAAGTGATATCAGGAGGTTAGTTTTTCAATTGCTGTTGTACACATTTGACATTAATTAAACAATTGTTAAATAAAGATGCACCAGAATTTTCGGATAAAGTTGAACAGAAACTCATTGAGAATGGACATGGTGTTAAACGAAATCTTCCAGAGAACGGTCCTGCTAAAAGTATGTTTTAGTCTTATTATTTATGGCTGTACTGATGCCTCTTGTATTCATATTTGAAGTTTGCTTCATTAGAGAGAAAAAAGAAGGATGCAAAAAAACACAAAGAGGATGAAGAAGACAAAGTTGATGAAGAGGAAGACGAAGTTGATGACAAAGATGAAGGAATAACAGAACCTCAGACGGAACAAACACAAGATGACAAGGATAAAGATAATGATAGTAATGAACTGGAAGAGGTTTCTTCTGATCTCAGTAAAAGCTGTGAGTTAGATATGTGTTGATAAGGTTTAGTTTTTTATGAGCAGTAAATAGTTGTATTGAATTTTATATATTGCTAATGATCAAATGTTTATTTCACAGTACCAGGATCCTCTATGGGCCTAGAAATAATGAATAGTGCAAGTTTTTCATCTCTTAAGGAGAAAATTTGTGAGAATACATTGAAAGCTATTGAAGATATGGGTTTCACGAACATGACAGAAATTCAAGCACGATCAATTCCTCCATTATTGGAAGGTCGGGATCTGGTTGGAGCAGCTAAGACGGGATCAGGAAAAACATTGTCTTTCCTTATACCTGCTGTGGAACTCATTAACAAACTCAAGTTCATGCCTCGCAATGGTAAAAGTTTATTAAAAAAATTCACACCAAACACATGAGCAAAGTACAAAGAAAAAATATCATTTTTTTATGTAGGCACTGGCTGCATTATCATATCCCCTACACGTGAATTGTCAATGCAAACATTTGGCGTCTTAAAGGAACTTATGAAGTATCATCATCACACATACGGTTTATTAATGGGCGGTGCCAGTAGACAAACGGAAGCCCAGAAGCTTGCCAAAGGAATTAACATAATAGTCGCGACACCCGGGCGCCTTCTTGATCATTTGCAAAATACAGCTGATTTCCTATTTAAGAATTTGCAATGCCTTATAATCGATGAGGCCGACCGTATTTTAGACATAGGATTTGAAGAAGAACTGAAACAGATCATCAATATTTTACCTAGTAAGCTGAATCCTGAGTAATATTCATTAATTTGAAATTCCTCAAAATAATCATACGAAATATTTTATAGAAAGGAGACAAACTATGTTATTTAGTGCTACGCAGTCCAAGAAAACTGAAGCGTTGACTGCGCTTGCACTCAAAAAGGAACCTATATATGTTGGAGTCGATGATGAAAAGGAAAAGGCAACTGTCGAAGGATTGGAGCAGGGATACGTAGTGTGTCCAAGTGAAAAAAGATTCCTTCTTCTCTTTACATTCCTGAAAAAGAACCGAAAGAAAAAAGTTATGGTCTTTTTCAGTTCCTGTATGTCTGTCAAATTTCATCATGAACTTCTGAATTATATCGATCTACCAGTAATGAGCATACATGTAAGTACATAAATATTGAACATAATTTCTTCCATTGACCAACGTAGTCACCAATGAATTCATATCTAACAGGGAAAGCAAAAGCAGACAAAAAGAACAACAACATTTTTCCAATTTTGCAATGCCACTTCCGGAATTCTTTTATGTACCGACGTTGCTGCCAGAGGACTTGATATTCCTGATGTCGATTGGATTGTCCAATTCGATCCTCCAGATGATCCTAAGGTGGTACCACTTATTTATATGTTTTCAAGAGAAAAAATGTAGGCATTTACTGAAGATTTAACACTATTGCAGGAATATATTCACCGCGTGGGTAGAACAGCTCGTGGTGAGGGTAGCAGTGGCCATGCATTACTGGTACTGCGACCTGAAGAACTTGGATTTCTGCGTTACCTAAAACAAGCTAGAGTACCGGTAAACGAATTTGACTTTTCATGGAATAAGATTGCAGACATACAATTACAGGTGAGTCATAATTAAGTATACGAAAAATTATTCAAACTGCCAAAAGAAAATGTTTAAGCTATCCTGACTGTTCATGGCTTAAGACACTTCGCTGCTACCCACGTTATTCGAAAGTAGAAACAGCAGCTCGCTCACTTCTAAGACTCGTTATAAATACCTTCCACTACCAAGATAAACCTTCCTCTTCACACGTTACACGCCATTCACATACGTGCCGCAGGAGAAGCCGGCACTGGCATTTCATTAGGTTTGTCGGTATCCGGAAGTCTATTATTGGTATCTGCGCTTCCATAATTCTGGAATGATGTACGACATACGATATCATTGATCCAACTACATTAAATTTAGAGATTTCAGTCAACACAACGTTCGGCCACTTTTAAATTGCCTCATAAAAAAATTTTTGTTGACATTCAACTGTAAACAGTCGTACAGCTTGCAATTTCAATTGTTCTGGCCCTTGACTATGGGATCATTATTCCAATTACCTTATGGAGCTCCATATGGATCCAATTCCCTAGAACTTAGAAATATATACAAGCAACAGAAGACTCTCGGTTGACTTGACTTACAGTAACTAAGTGGAAAATTGTAATTGGTACACGAGTGGGAGCTTCTATTTCTTCGAAGAGTCATAAAAGTAGTTGGTAAACCATATCGATGCTAGCAGAGGGATAATTGCAACAGTATTACTATGCCAGTTGACCTAATTTCCAAGTAAGTCGTAAAGTGAAGCATTACGTGATAAACCTTGAGCAAAGAAACATCGGGATTGTTTCAATGTTAATAAGAAAACAGTGAGGAAGGGTGCGTAGCGTCGCGACGTACCCTTGTACATATGACACAGCATAACGTTTCCGGTATGTTATTATTACTTTTCCTTTCCCAGTTTATCGTTTTATAAAGACAATTACGTATTACGTTGATGTCTAAGCAAGAAAACAGTGCCTAATAAATGACGGAAGGAGAACAAAATGTTTTAAGCATCCGCCATCATCGACAAGACACTCTGCAATCGAGTTAATTACGTGGGGGCTTTAATGATAATTGAAGAATCGATCCTTCCATTGGATCAACAGTCGAGTGATACGTGGGCCGAGCTCGCCTAAAAAGGCAGGGTCTTCGGCTGTGACGTGATCTCAGGAAAGGATTGAAAAAAAAAAGAAGAGAGACATATTCAAGCGCCGGGCAATCGTTCGAACTAAGTTTTTATTCGCCCGATCCAAGTAACGGGAGTGTTAAGAGAAGAATAAAAAATTTACAAGGGTCGTCCCGAGTGATCCTAACCAAGAGACGTAAACAGCCGAATTAACAGCAGCAATGAACAACTTGGATGGGTGAATTGCTGAGACTCCATAAACGGAGCTTGAGAATTTCACGGTCTTGTATATATATATATATATATATATAGACCGAATATATATATATATATACATATCATGGATGAATATCCATTAACGATCTAGATGTGAGAAATTGCGACTCTCCACGTATCTGCTGTAAGATTCGCAAGCTCCCTTGTTATTTCCCTCCTGCTTACGTTCGGCGGATCCAAACTCGTGAGACCCTGGGCACCGTGTTGATTCACCTCCCGCTCACCGCTGGGGGCTGGTGGGAGCGAACGCGAGGAGTCTCTCGGGGCAAGAATTGCGCTATGAGAAAAGAAGACAGAAGCAGATGACGGTGAGAGCCAGTACCAGGGGGAGACGTGCCGTGGCGCCCACACGCGTGATTCACGCACCACTCCCTTTTCTTTCGAACAGACCCAGTCCAGAATCTCTCCTGGTTCTCGCGGACTTTTTAGGTGGATTATGCCTGGTTACTCCCCTTATCCAGGATCTGGCGTCAAGATCTCGCTACCGGTCGAAATGCTTTTTACCATAGCTGGCGAAAGGACGAACTTACGAATTAACAAGGGAACGTATTGGGTTATGCAAAATTTACCCGTCGCTTCGATGGATGCTCAAGTATTTGTTCTGTACCCGCATAACCCATAGACGTCGCGACGCTTCGATTACCATAATCGGCGGTGGATACATCACGTGGGTGTTCCGTAACGTTTTCCATGAAATTTGTGGAACGAATTTCTATTTTTCTTTTAAATCCTATACCTCTCACTCCAATCTGTGGATCTTTGGAGAGAGCAACGGGCGTTTCTGAAAAGACGATACTTTTAAATACTCGCTACATGGGATTGCTGCGTATCAACTGTGATGCTGGATACGATCGAACTGGCATTCGTTACACGTGCATGGATTTCAAGGCTCACACCTACATGCCTCGCCTAGATTAGCGACATCCTTTCGAAGATGGTAAACGAGCCGGCGGAAGACTAGATTTCGATGGCGTCCCTGTGGAATAATCATAACATATTTTAAGACACTGTAACCGATAGACAACCGGATGAGGGACGCAGGGGAAATACAAATGAGAAATTTGATACTGTACGATGAAAAAGTATGGTGTGTTCGTGTGAGACGTATTTAATGGGGAAAGAGAAATGCTATCTCGATGATGGACACTTGCGCAATAACTGTTTTGCACAATTTGTATTTGAGACGCGCTCGTGTATCAGTGAATTGACGGCATGGACGACATGACCGTGAATTCTGATTTACTTCATTAATTCTAAGACGGATTTTGCACGTTGTTGTTTTGTTATGTTCGATACAGAAATACTAATGCTCTTGGGACTGTTCGTTTTTTTTTTTAGGTACACTGGGTATACAGATTGAGGGAAAGTGGGATATGGGGTTTTTTTTTCTTTTCAGGAATTTATTACTGCTGTAAGATTGGCAGTGATTCAGTGTCAAGTATTGATATATTTGTCAAGAGACAGAGATACGAATAAAAATATAAGGAACGTATTATTTCTTTATCGTGAAAAGTGCGTAACCCGTCGATATCAATTATCTTGTTTCTGATAACACCTGGAATTGCCATCCGGTACTCACGTTCTTTTACGTCGTTCGCCATGGACATCCCATAAGTTCCTTCATCAGATAAGACGACTTTCTAAACTCGAAAACTGGATCACGATTCATCGCCTGTTTCAGCTGGAGAAGCTGATCTCGAAAAACTACTTCTTGAACATGTCGGCGAAGGAAGCGTTCAAGGCTTACGTGAGAGCCTACGATTCCCATCATCTGAAACAGATCTTCGACATTGAGACAGTGGATTTGGCGAAGGTCGCCAAATCCTTTGGATTCGTCGTACCACCAGCTATTGACCTCAGTATCCTTTTTTCTTGGGGGCATTTTTTTTGACTAATTTATCGACATACCTCGTAACACGATACCCTTATCAATATCTGCTTTGGTTTTCTCGAAAATTTAATTCTCCACATCTTCATGGAAATCGATTCTTCGATATGTCTTCTAGTTTCCTTTGGTTTTCCTTAACGAGGTTATCTCACAGAAGTGGGAGTGAGCAAGGACTCGCGGCCGCGAAAGAGACTAGGCGGAGGCGGCTACGGCTACTTCAAGAGCATGAACAATTCCAGCGGTGGACGACAGATCGAGCGAAGCAAGACCTTCCGCCAGGTGGGCAAACGTGGGAAGGACAAGCGACAGTTCGCAAGATAATTCCAGACCGGATTCTCATCATCTTCATAGCCAATAAAGATGTCCTGGTCCAGAAGGCTTCAATCGTTTGTACAGAGGAATCCCCTAGAACGCAACAGAATAAATTTCTTGGACGTAACAGTATTGTTATTTATCATTAACATTTATATGATATTTTTGTCATTTTATAACCCTATATGATGACATATAACTAGAGTTATCTGGGTTACCACCGTGGCACTGGCACGAAAGCCGGTCACCTGGCAACACCGAATTATCATAGTGCAAGGGTACGTTTAAGTTTACGCGCGTCTAATATTGTGCCGTTGAATCATGTAATGGAGTCGGTGGTGGCTGCGTAAAAATATAACATTTATTTATAAACCATCCCCCTTTTGCATGTCATTCATATTGCGAAATCGTAGATCCGCGAAACGGTAAGTTTGCGCCCGAGCATAACCGTCACACCGTGTCTCTTGACAAGCGCTAAATTAATTGACTATGCGTCAGCCTGACGGTCAGGACCGTAGAACAGATACATAGATCCGTCCCAAAGGAGATTTACAACGAGCGACTGATGGATGCGTGGGTCACGCGATAATCATATTGAGAAACTGAAAAACCGAAAGCCATCGAAAGTGTCATGGATTGAGTGGACGTTCGAAAATTTTGCGACGCAAATTTGTATTTGTATATTTGTATAACTGGACCGTGAAATATTTCTCAGGGTTGGCTAGTTGCATGTATTATTATTATAATTACTGTAGCAACATTATTATAGTCAAAAGGAAAATCTTGGTTATTTACTTTTAACCATGGATTTTTCTTTTGTAAATCTACGTCTTGCGGTATCCTTAATATTTTCATTCAATACGCGATTTCTTAAGTAATTAAACTCGAATAGAGGTATCATGGTAAACGTTATGAAATTATAATAATTACCGGTTTTCATGAGAGCTTGATGTTATGAGAAAATTTATAAGATGGTAAATAAGTGTTTTTTTTTTCTTCAAATCTTTATGATCTTTTAAATGTATGATGAGAATTATCATGAGTGATAATTGAGGCTGCTACGAGCCTGATGGGGGCCAAGAAGGAGGGTAGTAGGGACCCAAATATTTTACTGAAGAGATGTCAGAACCCTATGGGCGCCTTGACAACCTGTAACCTCGAAATTACTTCGAGTGGAGAACAGAATAGAATGTCGTTGCGAAAAGAAATAATAATTTATAACATTTGACTCCCACCTGATTCCACGACGGCCCATGTAAGGAAGCGTGACGTCACCATTACTATTAACCAATATACGTGTAGGCGCTGGACAACGTAGAAGGTAACGCCCGTGGGAGAACACTAAGGCGGTTCCAAGATCCTCGTCTCAGCTGATAGCGAATTGCATATTGGCTGTAGAATGCATTGGAATGTATAATAATAATTAACGTGTCTTACATGTACAAGTCAATAATAAATCGAATCAAGCATTGATCAATGAATGACTAATTATATGAATGATCAGTTATTTCTAGTTCAATCAGGAGGGGACATAGAAAATACGTACCATGAAAGGAGACTGTCATTTTATTAATTTTAAATGGCGGATCTGATTAACGTTGTTTTTGGCCATCTATTGGAAAATTCAAGCAATCTTGATTAGAGGAGCTGAACTCAACTGCGACGACGGTGTCTCGATTGTGGATTTCCCTTTAAGGCTAGACTTAAGGACGAGTGTAAACGTCATCATCGTCCTAACCGTCGCGCAACCGCTTCGAATGATTCGTCATAAAAATTATTCTCAACGAGTAAAAGAATTCTGTGAAAGATAGTGGTCTGTGGAGTTTGAGGAGGACGATAACGTCTTACAGGATGGCGCGGTACCAACATCGCGGTCTGATGATCTCATGATAAACATGGTTCTTGCCTTTTAAACGTACTCTCGTAAATGGCGGCATGACGGCATTGTCATGCTGGCCAAAAGGGAGACGCTTTACGAAGGACAAGGAGGATGCTGAAAGAAAGTTGGAAAGAATGTTAATGTCGTTTAAAGATGGCGTGTAAAAAAAATAAAAGGTCAAAAACACGCGTTGTACTTTAATATTATGTTCGTATCCAAGTATTTTCTAATTCAGACTAATTCAAAGTCATATAGAGATAGAAAAATCCAAATGGCGCCTGATAAACATGTCTGATGTAACGATTTCACGGTTCTCATTAGTGTTGGTAACGGTTTTAAAGACTTCATTTCTCGCGTTTAAATGCCATTTATGTAGAAAGAGTTTCCTCATGCGATGGGTAGACGAGACTAGGATATGATTGACCAACGAAAAATCGCCTACGTGTTATTTTTTGTCGCTTTATGCGTTCTCCTACTTTTTGAATACTAAATCTAGGTTAGTCGTGGGACGCTTGATCCGTGGGTTCTTTCAGGTTATGCCAACAGTCAACTTGCTGTAATCCCTGCAACTACTCTCTGCCGTTTTTATTCGACTGAAAAACTCCAAAAATGTTAATCGGTTACATTGGAAACTAACATTGAGCACGATCTAAGGTCAACTCAAAGGAGATATATATTTATTCAATTATTATTCTTCGTCGAGATAATTATCTTCGCCGAAACTCCGTCTTCTCGCTTCTTGAATTTACGAGATGCGATACGAACTGCGAGATTGAAACAAGGTAGGTGGATATATTAATTATGCATTCCAGAGCATGCTGTACAGCACCATAGTAAGAGCTTTGGGCGTAACTGAGTAATGCATACAGAAATGAACTGTGGCAATATCCAGGAAGATTTTTATTAACCGAGGGTCTATTCTTCGGATGCACGTCGTTTCTGTTTCAAATTCGAATATTGCTTTATATGATGAGTATGAAGGCTGAGACTGTAATGTATAATCTATGAGGAATTCATATAAAAACTGAGTATATATATATATTACATGAGTTAATAGACAAAGACTGTTATGATATCACCAACAATGGGTAATGGAGCAATCTTTGGCTTTCAGGTTGACCATGTAAATTGTTCAGATAACCACAATCGATTGACAACACGCATAAGCTATCAAGAAGAAAATAGCATTTGATCAAGCATGCTCGATTAGGTAGTACTTCTTTTTAATCAGTCTCAGGACTACCAGGGGTTTATTACACTTTTCATAGCCAAGCGACCGTTCTAAGATCTCGTAGGTGTGTTTAAGTAGTGGCAGAGGCTACAGTTTGTAAAGTGAATGCATGAAATAGGTAAGAGAGAAGAGTAAAATATATTATGAGAGTAGCGTGTATACGGGTATAGAATAAAAGAGAAGTTTACCAAGAAGGACAGTACGTGGACCAGAGGAGTAAAGAGAAGGAGGCAGAGAACGAGTAGAATGAGGATTGGTGTGGAGGCGAGCGCGCGTCGCGCGTCGTAGCAATGGGTGGGGTGTGCTGTCCTAGCAGATGATGGGTAAGGAACGAGGGGGAGCAGAGAGTAGGTATAGCCGCGGTACACTCGACTAGAGAGAGCGAAGCCAAGAAGCAGGCGTAGTCATTGCAGAAGAAACACATCCAAGCTTCACAGCATGGTATGGTGCGTGTCTCGGTTCTCGCGCGTATGCGGGGCCGTATATGGTAGTGGGCGGAAAGCATGGTGGAAGACAGAGAGGTGCGTTTGTCGTTAGCGCATGCGCCTGATTAGGAAGGAACATCGGCGCATGCGCGAACGAGGAGAAGTTCTCGGGTGGCTCAGCGCGGCACATGCAGAGCTGCCCAGTAGAGCCGAGAGTCCCGTAGCGCGCGTACTTACATACCCCGAGATAAATCCGCAAAACCTGTAACCTTAACCGAGTAGAGCGCGAGAGAGAGAGATCGCTCTCTCCTACGTTATTAGACGATTATACATTCTTTGCTGACTCGTAATAACAACGGCGTACGCTCGCAAGTTTCTCACCCGACTCACCCTGTCGATCTTAACGCCAGCCGATTAATTTGCACGAGCACGTACGGTGACGCGGCAGTGACAGACACCCACGGGACACACGGTATAACGTCGTAGCCAGAACTCTGAATCGCGACGGCGACAGTAACAGCAAATATACAGCAGCAGCGGCAAGAATCAGATATCTCTCGGCTACTCCTCGTCACTCGTGGAAAACATTTAATATTCGCGCTCGTGAAAGAGATATAATCGAGTAGTTGCAATGTGTGATAATACTAACACGACGACGCAAAGCATAGCGGACTATCTGTCACAGTTACTAAAAGACAGGAAGCAGCTAGCTGCTTTCCCTAATGTCTTCATACACGTAGAGCGCCTACTAGACGAAGGTAAGCATATTAATCCAACTAATTTTAATCCACTAATAAGAGTCCCCCGCCATGTCCAGCTGATGCCTGCGCCATGTTACCAATTCTAGCCGCGTTCTATGTGACTCTCGTGTATCTTATCTTCTCTTTTACGTACTGGTATATACCTACCCGTTGTCTCTTCTTGAGACGTCGACAAGGATGTAAACACCATTGGAATACGGGATTGTTTAATGCTCATGAATTGCCATGACTATCCTTCTACAAACAGATATCATCCACTCTGGTCTACCCGTTGCTCTTCTTTTTCTACGACTTCTTCCTTCTCCTACCTCCTCTTCGTCTCAACTGTATTTCTCTATCTGGTTCTGCATTCAATCTCGTTTCGACGACCTGAATTGGAAACTGAAGCATGCGGATCCGTGAGTGCGCGCGTGCCTGTGCCTTTTCATGTACGTAACGCGGTGTGGAAGATGATGGACAGAGGACTATATACAGTGAGCAGTGAATATTGTCAAATCGACGACTAAATGAGAATATCGTGATACATTTCAATGGGAATTGCGAGACGTGAAACACGTGCATTTTGTTTACAAGGAGACGATGTTACGCCGATTGTGATTAATTTATGGTTGAATTTTCCATAGCCTCAAGGAATTACTTGTATCCAGGAGATGTAAACAGGTTCATATATTTATAACGACCTTTTGGAATGTCAGGGAAAACTCAATCCGATCAAAACTCTAATTGAATGGTCGCTCCATAACTTTATTGAGATACTTGAAAAAGCACAAACCTATCGATATCTTCTTACTGGATTTAAACGACGATAATTTATTATCCGAACCCGTAGGAACCGCATTCCCCTAGATCACAATCCAAATCGTACCAAAGTTGAACCGGCCCGGTTGACCGTCGTAATGAAGTCCGAATGTTTACACTGTGTCGGGATTACGTCACTGATTCGAAAATGGCAATCGCCTTTACGGAATACCAACTACACGAAAAGCGTCGAGCATTGCGCAATTCGTATTCTCGGTTTTAGCATTGTTATGAAAATTCCTGAAAGACTATCGACGCTGTCAACTGCGTTATCACTAAAGGTGCAGCGGAGCCAAACGTAGCGATCGCTCGGTTGACTCTGGAAATAACGTTTCTTTCGAAAGCGAAGGGATAGCTCTCTCGTTTGCGTAGTAAAATTTTTTTGTTATATTCTTAGTTATTATTTTTTCTTTTTTCGTCCACTCAAACCAACTCCGTATCGATATACCGTAGTCGATCCCCGCTGCAGGCCGACGTGTTTCTCTTTTCAAAGTTCTCGAAAGCCGTGCCACGTGTTCGCTTTATTACCGCGATACACTGTACACGCTTGGCTGACTTCTTGGACGGTAACGTCTCGATGCCAGATATTAGATTACTCGCTGCAGAAAACTAACAACCGCACACCGTCCGGAACACGTGGTCCATACTCGTTATTATATCATGGGAACTCGCGTGATATCAACAATGAGAAAGGATTCCATACGGGCGAGACTGGCACGCGACTTCTTATAGACGTGTACTCTCGTATCTATTATAATAATTGTAACGAAAGAAAAAGTCTCTTTCACACACACACACACACACACATACACAGAGTCTACCGAAAAATCCTTGACGAGAGTCCCGCAGTTTCTCTCGCGCACAACTGGCTCGGCTATCAGGGCAAACGAGACCCGCGCACGTGCTGTCCTTTTCCCTCTCGTGATTTTCCCGTCTGCAAAAATGTCCTGGCAAGTCAGCTAATCGGTCAGCAAGCCCACACCATCTTGTGCGCAGTATAACGATAACGAGTAGTACAATCAGTGTTTCTTACTGCCAATAATCAATAGTCTCTTTTTTCCCTTCTTTTTATTCCTCTGGTATACAAGCAGCATCGGACTCTTTAAATATTCATTGTTCTTACAACTGCATGAATCAGATCCCCCCTCCCAGTAAATATCATCTCTTTTATCCTTTTGTCGTTGTTTGCTCGTGGATACGTTTATATGGATTTAAAGAGACGTTTCAAATGTTATCTGTGGACAGTCAAGGGATGATTATCACGAGGAGTGAAAAGAACAAGCACAGTGTCAGCTCGAAGCCATCGCTAGCCAAGTCCAGTCCTCTCTCTCTCTCTCTCTCTCTTTCTCCCTCCCTTCCTTCTCCTCTTCCCCTCTCATCCTCTCGCGGCTCTCCAAAGCGGCCGCATTCCTTCTCGTGAACGGTGAAGCCGCTCCGAGCGCCTTTGCTCACTCGGATTGCAGGTTACTACCAAGTGGCAGCCAAGTGCGAGCAGCACACCCAGTCCCTGCCCTGCCGATAGGCTTTACGATTAGTGGTTAGGCGCCAGGGAGCTAGTGTGGTTAACGACAATAAGTCTCTTCTCAGTTGGTTGGAATAAGAGTAAAAAACCAAGTCAAAGTAGGAAGAAGAAGAAGAAGAAGAAGAAGGTTAGAACGGATATTGGGTGTCTAGAAGAAGTAAAAGTAGAAGAGATCGGTACCGGTACCAGTATCTGCTACTGTACACCAGCATAGAGTTCAGTAGTCGGACATACGTACTCTAGTCACAGTAAAGGCCGGTTCTCATGACTCGATTCTATCCCAGTATCCATTCTCCCGAGGCATCCAGCATACATCCGCCATCTTGCGACAGGTTTTGCCGATCTCGACTCTCTTTCGCTTCGTCGAGAGGATCTCGCACGATTACTTGGTGGCTGATCCTTCGGGGCGGTGGTGGACGATTACCTTTTATTTATCCGCGAGTCTTGCCAAGTCCTTTTTATTATTTGTATTACCACGGGTTTACGTCTTCCTCATGTTTTTATCCCGGTCTCCGGGCCGCTCCCGAGGGACAAGCTAAAAACGTTACTCTCACTCCAACCACTCGGTTGCCCTAGAAGGATCCACGCGACTTCTGGATCATTGGGTGTAGTGTTTCAGTCCTCTTGACTCTTCTAGCAGCCCTTGGCTATCTACATCGAGCAGACAACGAGTCTACGTGCACGGGACTGCTCTACGATACACCAGGGAATCCGGATGATCGTTTTTTGATCCTCTGACTCTCCTGTGGTAACCTTAACGTTGAATCTGAAGAAAAAGAAAAGGGAACAGAGAAGCGTCATTAGCGCAGACATTTCGTTATTTCTTAACTTGTGTATCGTCTCTCTACCAAGGGACGACGATTAAAGGTGTTGTTTTTTTCTTCTCGATAATATATATATATATATATATATTGTAATGTATCGCGAAGGAGAGTCTCGCATCACGTACGATTATTTTATTCCCAGTTTATAGGCTCGTCCAACCGAATCGACCATTTTGCCCCGTCGGCGTTAATGGATTAATGCGTACCAAGAGAATAAAAATCCTGGCTCCTCGGGCTACAATTGATCTTCGTCAATCTATTGGTATCTCGTCCTACACGCGCGGCCAATGTTCCGCGTACCGATTATTACGTATGGACAGAGAATCGTATAAGTGTATAATATATTTACACGCCGATCACGGATCGCTGGGTTGTACATGCAGTAGGCACTGGTACGATGCACGCGGGCTGTACATAGGAAGAGTTGCAACGAGGCTGGCGTGGCTGGAGTTCGCGATGAAAGTACGAAAGCTATTGGTAACCGTAAACGGGTAGACCTTGTGCGGATACTTTCTGTGGGTACGCGGCTACTTAGAGTTGTCGGAAGTGGTAGCTGGTTTCTGGAAAATTTCGTTTAGTTATTCGAAGGGGGTGCTGGTGGTAAGGGAGGAGGAGGTGAAGGGGGGAGTTCGGAGTTATAACAGTGCGTTACGTATATGCGTGTATCCATTGTCCACTCGCAAGTGCATTATGCAAGTACGACTGCTGCATAAGTGTTACGTGTAATACGCGAAGCGTTAAAAGGCTCTGGTGTTCCTAGTTGTAGATTTTCGAGAAACGACATAGGGGGGCTCCGTCCGGTGGAAAATCTTGAGAAACCGGTTGGCTCCTCACCCAGTGCACCTACGGCCTGCATTCATTTCTTCGTAAGGGACTGTGAACGCAGGCTAAGGACCCAAGGATGTTCCCGGTGGTCGATGTCCGATTTCCGGGCACGTATCGGCTGCCGTGGATTTTTCGTTCGATGTCGTTGACCCGTGCCGATCGTTGCCGAACGCGTCTGTGTTCACGAATGTCGACGGTAGAGACTTTTAAAATCCGTGCTTGCACGTACGGTCTAACTCTGCTTGTCGGATGTTATCTCTCGTCATAGGACGGTGGACAGTGATTGCTCGTCGTTAAGATCGCACTTACTCGTGACCCGAATTACCGGGAGTTCACGCAAGCCCACGCGATAACCGACGACGTTTTCAAGAGAACGTTTTCAGATAAGCCGATATACTGCGTTGGGTACCTACTGGTGCGGGAACGTACGCGATGCTGTGGATCCTTTCGAATCTCGCGCCATTGCGCTGCGACGACGCTTCCACACGGCCGGTCCTCGCTGCGCGGTACGAATGGTGAAACGTACTGTGATTTCTCTGCTTCTAAATAAGGAAATGCCCACGCGCGCGACTTCTTTACTCGCGCGCCACACACCAATGGATACTCCAGGAACGACCGGGAATGAATATTTATGTCCGACACGCGGCTTGCTGCTGTCTTTTGTCAATTCAGACATTTTTTTTTTCCGGTGCTTCGCTTCGCTGTCGCTTTTGAATACGACCGTTGGCGGCCGTTACCTGACGCGCATGCGCGGCGCTCCGTACTCTCGCGCAGTATTTCGGTTTACGGTATGGAGATGCTAGAGGGAAGTTTTTTTTTCCCGCTCTGAGTTATAGAAATTTTACTGGGCTCTATGGTAACGTGACAGTTTCCCAGGGAAGCAACAGAGAATTGGATAAATGCATACGCAGAATTGTACGTTGCGCGTTGAAGATGTAGGTAAGATCGGAGTGTCTTGGCATGGCCCTTGAAGGGCTCGTGGGGGCCGATGACCGGGCTGACCCGCGGCATCCACGACCGGAGCTCGTGCTGCGGCTTCGTTCCATCCACGGCATTATGTTTTCGTGGTGGGAGGTGAAAGGAATCCTCTCTCATCTTTGCTCCTCCACTCCGGCTCAGCCTGGTGAGCCAGTGAGACTTGCGTTTCACATGGACCCCCATCCTCACGAGAAGATGACTGCTCCGAAACCACAATAATTTCCATGTTGCGTACAGCTCTCTCTGTGTGTGTATATGTGTGTGTGTGTGTGTGTGTCTGTCTCACGTCCCTTTCGTCCGAGCACTCTGTTTCTCTCGTTGTCTCATTCGCGCTCGAACAAAGACACGACTTGTTTACTTTCGCGCGTGCTGATACCTACCCAAAAATGGCAACGAGCTCTTATGTACTTGCCTGGGATACCCATATCGTACACTTTATTTACAATGGACGATTTTTTATATACACATGTATATCTAATTATTCGCCGAGTATCATTATGAGGATTTCATACGTAGATACCAGTTGAACGCATCTTCCAGGAACTCTGACCTTGTCTGGTATTTCGGTTTGCACAGTGCCTTCTCCAGCCGTGTAATCTCTCGGCTTTATAGACTTCGTACAGTTTACATAGCACGTGTAGATGTTAGGTATTATGCCGCTTGTTGAATACATTTTTTTATTTGCTTTGTTACTCGGATTAATCGTACATCGATCGGTCCTGGAGCATTCTCACTTGCGCCCATGTTGCTATCCAAAAAAAGTATTTATTCGTTACCGATCTGTTCGCGCGTATCTGTTGATTATTTTTTGACGATACTTATCGGCCACTGAAAATTCCTCGTGGGTTCTGTCGAGACTTCAAGACCATATGGCGTCGTCAGACCTTCCGATATCTACACTTGGGCCACTTTGCTCCCGCAGAGACACGCATGACTCCTAGCGTACACCGGGAGTGTCTCCAGGGTCTCGGTGTCTCCTCTCCGGTGCCTAAAGAGCAACGTAGGCTTTCGTTTCTTTCGCGTCGGTACGAGTGAAGTATGGCACGTGTGTGTATCCTAAAGGCTGATGCACGAATCGTTAATGCGCACGTGTAGGATCGCGTGCGGTCTTACCGTGCCAGATGCAGATAAGAAGAAAAGATCGATATCCCGACTTGACTATGGAATATCGAGAATTCTTGAAATATCTCTGTCGCGAGAACGAACTGTGAAAACAACCTTAAGGGTAAACGCTCCTGGCGTCCTACCACGGCGTAATGGCGTATTCGACGGAATTTTCAGTGAGGACTTTAGACGCGACACGTGTTACACGTGCGCTTGGAACCTCGAGAGGCAGGCTTAGGGCAGTTTCCAATTTCGTCACGGCTGTCTACAACAGACACAGGGAGAGGGAGAACGATATTCCTTATGCCTACAGTGACTTTTTATATCGTAGGATTAAAACAGCGCCACGAGGATTAATCTGGTGCTTGAAAAGGGCAATGGAGGACGATCGAATAATAACGTCTCTGTCTTCTTATGCGACTATCGACTCACTTCGGTCGGTTCGCAATTACACAACGTATTTCGATAGCGCTTCGACCCACCGGGGAGTGCTACGATTTTGTTTCGTCTATCAACACAGACTTCAGACTCGGCCATTGAAAACTAATAAGGCATCGGGGGACGCGCGCGATTCCTCGTCATAAAAGTAACGGGACTCCCGTGTGAAAGGACTCGGACTAATAAGGCGTTTAGAGTAACGACCATGCCGCTAAGAATCGGTGCCGTTAACGTTCCGTTTGCGCATGCGCGGCTCCTTCTCTTTCTAGTTTTCTTTCTCCTTCTCTTTCTCATACTCCGTTCCTTCTTCCACATGCCACTCGGATAGCTTCCACGGGGGCACATGGCAATTTTCGGCTACGGCTGTAAGCATGAGAATTACGCGATTAAAATGCACGGGATTTCAGCCAACTTCACTCTGCCATCTGGGCACGAGAAACCCGTTGACCTACTGGCTCACACCGTTATTTGTCTCTTAATAATTATACGCGTTTCAGAAGTGCACTGAGTGAGGGTTGGCAGGGGGGAGGGGGGTTTGAGAGGTCGAGGTGGGGGAACAAGGAAGTCAGAATAAACCCAGATATTTTATACTCGATGAATCTCATTACAATTATGACATGCACACCCGGTTGTTTCTACGTAATTCACAGCTTTATATATATATATCCTGCAATTTACTCTAGCACGAATTCTCCCCGGTTCTATGAGATTTTATGGTGAGCGCGTTAGCAACTCCTGACTGTCAGACGTACCCAGTATGCACACGGTGCGACCTACAGTCGTGGACAGGACGTGACGCGGTGAGTCGATACGACGTAGATCGTATCGAAATATTTATTTGGATAATTGCACTGACGATAATTCGTCGCTACGGAGACCGGCCGTACCGGTTTAAGATCGATTGGGTTTTGAGAAGAAGTAATGGTGAGAAGAAGAAAAAAAAGGAGCACTGCGAGGGAAAAAGAGGGGAAAAATAAACGGAGAGAAACTTACAGGGCGGAGGCGATCCGCGTCGTTGGGAATGGAAGGGACGAGAGTGAACGTGTGCGAGTCATGGGCTGATCGGGATGACGGAGAAAGAAGGAGAGAGAGAGAGAGAGAGAGAGAGAGTAAAATAAAGATATTTAAAAAAAAAGAAGTCACGGCACGCTGGAATATTCAAAGTGGACAGACATGGCCATTAAGGCGTTCGGACGTAAATAAAATGACGCGAAGGCAATTCCTTCTGTCCAGTCGGAGCGACCTTCGTTCTGTCTAACTAGTATATATATATGTATATATTTTTTGTATGCGTATATGTATATATATATATATATATTGTCAATTTTGTCATTTAATCGTCCTGGTTTCACACGGCTACGTCGGCCACTTGACAAAGGATACCACGCGGTGTCCTTATTATTATTACACCGTTGTACGTGTTTGTACGATAAACAGTAGCTTCATCGACGTTGTGTCTATAGAAAAGAATAACATAGAATCGAACGGTAAACCCTGAAATCAGTGTACATATTTATTATAGATAAGTTGAGAAGCGTGTCTGCCCATTATATAGCTTCGTTTGGACGTATTTACTGCGTCCAATATGACGTGTGTAGTATTCTTGAGACTATTATGAAACTTTGACAGCTGTACGTCAAGTGCCGATCGGTTCGATCGTATATCGATTGGCAGTGATGAAGTAGCTGAGATTATAGGAAGTAAAAATTTTCTTTTTTTTTTCATATTCATTGACAAATTTTGAAAGGCCAAAAAATATCGTCAGGAATCGGCGACCAAATTACTTTTTTGATGAAGATAGCTACTACGGGGGGGTCCTGTGAATTTTTCGTATTTTCTATTTGCCGTGAGCGCGAGAGAGACGGACTTATGCGCAGTCACGTGCGTCGGAGAAAGATACAACGATCCTTATATGCAAAATCGCCGTAATTTCTTCGGTACGAAAAAAAAATTAGTTTCTGAGTAAATCTAAAGTGCCGAACGGCAATCACGTCGTATAGGTCAGTCAGACGGTATTACTGTTTTTTTTTTTGTTTCACTAAATGATCGAAAAGACCTTCTGGGGACTTCTATGCCAGATTCACTGACAGTAATGATCCATTCGGTAAAATCGGCATCGTTGGCGGCATACCGGCTGCGAAAGCATGTAGTGTTTGCCAATCTACGAATTTACAGTTACGTGTACGAATGTCTGAAAGAACCGTATATCTATATAACAACATGCTTTACAGGACTCTCTAGGTTAGCTGTATACCTATAGATGGTCATTCTGTTTAACCTGTAGTCGTTCCCTGATACTGGCTCTTATACATTCTTCGCTCTCTTCCTGAATGACCTGACAGTAATATAGAGAATATATATATATATACACGCGCATATACACACACACTGCGTTATTCCTTAAATCCGCTCAACATACATGGACGATGCACATGACTGGCCGCGTGCATACGAAGAGGCCTTCGGGGAGGGCGATCCACACCTGCGTGCTTGCGTGTACGATGTGCGTTTCCCCTAGGGGAGAAATGAATGGAACCTGTTGGGTTAGGCAATAACACCTGAGAGGTAAAAAGAATCTCGGATCTTCTCTCAGTGGAATCTAGTTTTCCCGTCCGTGAGGTATAAATATGGTGGTTAACCTCTTCTTGGGGTTTCGCTATGGTTACTCGACCTGACTTACCTAGTATATGTATATATATATATAGGGGCGACCCTTTTTCGTTAGTTACCCACATTCTACCCCCTACTGGCCCCCTACTTGTCTCCTTATGTGATTTAAAGCGAGCCATGAGCCAGCATACTTTCACCCTCTCTATGGCCCCCTTTCTCCGTTCATTTACGCGCTTGCTTCTATGGGAAAATTATTTTACGGTGGTTTTATCCTGAAAATCGATCTTTATGGGTTTCGTATTGGATTTCGATATCAATCTTGGACTTGTACTTTGCTTACTGTATATTTATTGTTTGTCGTTGTTCCACCGTTGCACGGGGGGTACTGCGGTGCTTAACGGGTATGCTACTTTACCGTGCTAATTACCCAGCAATGCTAATTATGAGAATCGTGAGGTTTTAGTTGGTGAGGAAAAATTTGTAAGATATTTTTGTGAATATTATTGCTTCTTCTTCTTTTTTTTTTTAATTTGTTTTTTCCTTTCCTTATTTTTTACACTTAAAAATCACTTTTTTTTGCGGCCCTGGAATTCTTTGGCCCGGCTCCCAAAACACCCGCCACGTTATTTCCGTATAAAATTTATGAAATCCTTTCCCCGGTCCTCAACCGAGCGCATCCCCGCGCCTCAACCGTGGAACGACTCTTTAAAGTGCCTATTTCTATTTTTGTTTCACACCTCCACCCGCCTCTCTCTTTCTTTCTTCTCTTTTTTCTTTTTATTTATCGTCCACCGATTCCGTTGACTAATCCTAACCTATACGCGTATGCGAGAGACCGAGCTTCTTCTCATGCGTCTATATTCCCGGCTCATGTGGTCTTTCCGCGCCTCAAATTATAAATACGGGGCTTGAGTCATAGCTTGAAAATAAGCGAATTGCTTAAGAAGCGACTGGTTGGAAACGCTGCCCCGATACTACGACGTCGGCATTCTTACGGGCTTTTGCCGACTAAATAACTGTATTTCGCGATGCCCATAGAAAATTGGTACCAGGCTTGACGTATGCTGGGAACGAAAATTACGAATCTTTATACGCGTACGTTAAGTCGTTAGGTTTAGCGGGAAATTTTCGTTAAAGTGTCGCCACGAGTATCGGGTGAAACTAATTTGCGGAAAGTACACTTTTCCTCGCATTAGATTCGCACGTATAAGCGTCTGGTAAATTGACGGTATATTTCCGGAAATTGGACTGTCTGCTTAGATATACGGAATCGTTGAAACTTCTTACGTAATTTCGATTGTCTAGGACTATATTTGTTTCTGTTATTATTTCACGGTGGCGCCACCGTCGTAAAATACTTTTTACTACGCGTACTCGATTGTCTGACTTGATAGCGATCTTTTGTTACTTCGAAATCATCGAGCTTTGACTTTGATATTTCGAAATTGGAAGAATTATCTCGTGTGACCGTAGTTTTAACGATTCTGAACCGTAAACAGATCCAAGATACCATCTGTACTACGGATCACTTCTCGAGTAGTCGTCCGGTACTTGACATTAATTTTTTTGTCTCAACTTCACGAAAATTCCATATGGCCGTTCTCAACGTAGAGGGACCAACACTTTTTACTGATAAAATCGCAGTTCTTCGTTTAACCTATAAAGCGATGGTTTTCGTTACAACGTCAAGTCATTTGCGGCTTTTCCTTTCCTAGGACGTGAATTCGCGGTATAGCGACGTAGATTTACGGCGAATAATCACGAACCCATCAGGAGTTGGACGATATCCTAGTAGCTGCTGACACCGTCGAAAGTCGACACTCGTTTGTCATCAGGCCAGTCGATTTGAAATCATCATGAAATTCCATCGTCGTGGTTTGACCTTCGTCCACGTAGCCAGATTTCATTCTCTCGGACGAACTGCTGGGAATAAACCTTTTTATTATTCATTTTGTTTTTTACTTCGTCCTCCTTGCAATCATCAAAGCCGCAAGGCTCGCATAACGGTTCCACCTCGTACAGGAGGACCCAAGATGACCTTAGACCTCGATGTTCCTTTGTATACGGAACTCTGTCCGATTCGTGAGTCTTTCAGGGGCAAATCTTAAGGGGCGAGGTCGGCACCTTGGATGCTTCTCGTAACGTCTTCGAGAAAACAATGATCGACGGCCACACCTTGTCGCCAAGGAGACTGAGGTTGCTTCGCCTAATGATCATCCATCAGCGATCCTGTCACGGTTCGCGGTTTCCCTGTTTGCTCTTACGACATTGCTGATCTCATTGATGCGCCTGTAACTGGTCCCTACCTTTTTTTTCTCCTTCTTCTCTGATCTTGGTTTTATTCAAATTTTAATAGCGACTTCTGCTTACCTTACGAATTTTGTTTTACAGCCGCGTGGCGGCGCTAGTGTCGCCGTGGCTCTTCGCGCAAACCTTAAAATTCACTAGGCTATGGGCCTTTGTGTAGGTTGGTACTTGAAATCACGAGTTATGACATCATTTACATGGACGTGATTCATACCGTGTTGGATACCTTCCTGGACCGCCTTGTATCTTCCTTGTAATAATATTGTGATATCTGAAATCGGGGTGTCTTATCGGGATTGGAGTTTTAATTATTATTTTTTAATACAACTCGCTTAGGCATATCTACGTTGCTTGGTATATTGACTGCATCGAGAGGAATACTGGTGCTGCTACAGCGGCTTCTTGTTTACATAGAAATTATCCTATATACTCTGGCGCTCGAGTGAATGCCATAAAAACATATGTGACTTTTCCTTTAATCCATTGTCCCCGTGCATTCTTGCCCACGTTATTCTAAGTGTGCTTATAACATTCCCATTTATAGCGATGCGTCCGTTACGTAATTCTAAGCTTGGGACCGGGTCTTCAATGACTATAGATATATATATAGTCTCCGTGCAATACACCATACAATACACACCTATGCAAGCATTTCACGGCAAATTATGTATGTTTTTGAGTTCTTTTATTTTTAATTTTTTTTTTTGAATTTATCTAAAAACTTCGCGGATACAAACGAATAGGGGTACATACCGTGTTTTTAATGTGCTGGCTGTCTCATGTGAATTGGACTTGCGAGATAAGGCTGGTCACTAATTGTCAGTCGCGTATCGTGTTTCTCTGGACTTTGTTTTCTTGGCTTATTTTTTTTTGCTTCAACGCCGCTCAGGAATTAGGGTACCGTTTCACGATCTTGGCACGTCGCGACGCCCGTCGTCTTTCGATACGATTTTAAATGTGCGCGTGCTCTTCTGTCTTCTCGGGCGAGATGCCTGCCTCTGGTATATCGAATGAGATACTGTTTCTTTCTCACTTTGTTTTTTTTTAACTTGAACACAAAATTTTCTTTTTTCTCGGTACAGGTCATATCGTATTTCTCTAATGATCACTTGGCCCACCGAGAACAAAAGAATTTTTTTCAACGTTTCCACGGAGACGGCAAATTTATTATTTTTTCCAGATTTCGATCGTCACGATCATATATTCACTTTGATCCGCGTTCGAGCCTACTTTAAGATCGTGGAATTGCGCGATGGGGAGTTCATCGGACTAGAGCCGTCCCTGAGTATCGTAATGTAGTATATGCGCACTCTTAGAAAACTCGACCGTTCGCATAAACGAATTTTCGAAGTACATTACTCGGACTGGGGCAAAACCCAATGACGCCTCGCGTCCGGAATACAAAATTCTTCATTTCCACGTATACCGAATACAATATAATTCCTTTCATACACAAAAGTAAATATCTTCTCGCCATCCTAATTCCCCGCATACTGCCAGCTGACACGGTAAGCACTGGGTTCTTTAATTCCCGTTAATATAATACAAATTCCTGCATCTATTTCTGGAGAGTCCAATCTCATTCGCCCGGTCTGACGTAACCGCAGGAGCAACAGGAAATCCAAACCGAGGATGAATACGAGTGACAAGGAGGAAGAAAAGAGCTCATAAAAATATATATCGATATTGAAACCAGCAGAGTGACGCAATCATGACGATATAGGCAAATAGCATTAAAAGCATAAGTCGTGTGACAGTCACTGAATCAGAGGATACACAAGTTATGTCTAGCTAGTTAAAACGGAGCAAAAACCAGAGACAACGTTGTAGGAGTGTGCTTGTCAAGATAGTATTAGTATTTTTGTTCTTTTCGCTCTTTCAATTCTTGACTAGAGCAGTGGCCAAGGGAGCCAAGAGCAACGAAGAGAGCCAAGAGCGAACAACGCGTCAGTCAGCTGATGTCATGCAGGCTGGTTGGCTGGCTGGCTGGCTGGCTGGCTGGCTGGCTGGCTGGCTGGCTGGCTGGCTGGCTGGCTGGCTGGCTGGCTGGCTGCTAGCTCCGCTGCTAAAACTGGCTATGATGCTCTCTCTGGCTACCTACCGTATCCTCTCTGTCGTCCTCCCACTCTCCGGCCCTCTATACACGAGTTCTCCTTTTGACTCTCGTGCCACTGGCGTGCTCTACCTTACCGACCGGGCTCGGCGTCTCCGTCTCGCATCATGAGAATTTCTCTCTCTACTCGGCCCGTCAACGGAATGGCACAGCCACTGCCACACCCGCCGTCACTGCCACACGCTATCCATACCATTTATTCATTGAACGGATTCCATTCTATCCTCCAGTCGACCAACTTGTCCCTCCGTCTTTGGCTCATGTTTCTTTTCTTCTTCGCTTCTCGTCCTTCCCGCCAGCTCCTTGACTCCCGGCACGCACGTTGCCGCCTCGGCGTCTTCCACGCTGTTGGCCATTCCTATAGGTATATACGTTAGAGTGGTCGGGGTCCTTGCCTTCCTAACCTCACTTATCAATTCGGTGGCTCCGGGACACTCCGTTTCACCGTAATTGTAACTCGACTGGCTTCTTCTTCTTCACTTTTGTCGGCTCCACGCTGAATACGTGCTCGGTTAGTTTGTTGGTTATGCGGGGTAGGTGCGAGGCACGTGGATAGCACTAGGTTAACAATCTCAAGGTAACGAGCATTCTACTGACGCGAGAGTGGTTTTAGGTGCAATGGCTCGTTTCGCTCTTGGTATGGAGACTCCACGGTTGCACTACGGTGAACGCAGTTTTATCGTGTTTCGGTAATCCTGTGTGGCCTTCGGAATTCCGTAAAACACTTTATAGCGCAGAAATAGCGTGCATGCCAATGCTCGCGCGTTACGGACTGGTAATTAATTTCTTGGTTATTTTTGATAATCAGTACTATCCTAGATTAATTCTTTGGAAGTTATATATACATATATATGTATGTATGTGTATCTTGTACCATTTTTCAACTCGATTTATTATTTCAAAATTCAATTGCCATTCGTATTTGCAGGTGTAGGATTTCGTGCGACCTTGAATAACTTTAGGTTTTTATTTCTTCTTTCTTTTCCAATTCTCCATTATATAATCCTCGAGTTCATCGGACGATGATCAACGTCTAAGTGTTACATTGTTATCGTTACAGGAGAACTTTTATCATGAATTTTTAAGACTTGACACTTCATTCGTATACGAGCAATGTATTTGGTTATACGCCTGTGACGAGTCAGCGTTGCAACCAGTTAAGCAACACCACCGACGCCCTAGTCTTTGGCGTCGTGACTGGTTAGAGGCGTCGCGGAGGTCTTTTCTCGGTTTAACGAAATTGGAACAGCGCGGGCGTCACTCGGTACGGATTTGTAACCAGTACCGACCCGTTCGAAAATTCACTTCCGTTCGATGATTGAGTTTCCGCATCCGCTACGAAATTTTCAGTATATTCCTATGGTCCAGTAAAATTCGTTGATTCGTATCATTACTAAAAAAAAACCCGTGAGACAAGCTCAACGTAAATTTTCCCAAGCGTTTCCGTCGACTCGCTAAGGGTCACGTTGCATCCTGGCCGCGTGCGTAAGATCGCGACATCTTTATCTATCGGCCGGCATTTTTGTTATTCTTTCTGGTACAACGTTGTTTATTTAATCATCCTTATCGTGCATTTTCGCTCGTGCTCTGTTATCACTTCAAAGGCCTAAGAATTTTCCCTTGACAAGTAACCCAGGTACCTTCTCGATAATTACCACAGTGCCGTCGTAAAATCGCATTATCAGTACTGTCGTCGGTCGCTCGCTATACTTCCATAGAGACGAGCCCCGAAGCCCGCCAAGAATTTCGTTCGTCAATCAACTGATACTTGAACGTAATTACGCGTCAACTTGACGAACAATCAACCGTTGAATCAAGTAGTCGCACATCAGAGAGTCAGTAAGTCAGACCATCCTGGATGATTTTCGATGCCTAACTAGGCGCGCCCTGATGAACAAGTCAGCATTAGCCAGTGACATCAGCCTTGCGCCTGGTCACTCGCGTACCCGGTACACCTGGCTAGTATGCGAATCACATATCATACCCAGAGGGGACTTACGTACGTAAGCGAATCGGTGTGACTCCGTTCCCATTGTCCGGCCTCTTCCTTGGCGACGACCTCCTTAACGGCGAGCAAGCTCGTCGAAGGACAACAACCAGCGCGAGCCAATCGGGTCTATTTAAATGACTTCCAGGCGACTTATGATTTCCGGTCATCCGCAAAATGCTCGCAATTATACAAATGGACAACATAACCTCAACTTTACTTGATTCGCTTGTCAACGATTCTTCATCGGCTAAGCGACGTAACGCACGTTCCTTCTTGGCTAGGATTGTTTACGGCTGAGTCACGTGGGTTGACGTATGAAATCTGAAAAAAAAAAATTGTGCCTCTAGGACGCACCAGGAGAACCTGGTCCAGCCAATGTCTCTCTATGGTCACGATGCTGCCACATGGGTAACTCGAAGAACGAGCCACGCCCAACCGTTAGATTTACATGGCGCATAATCGTCTACTCTGTATCTGTATATACATATATACATGTATACATAAGCACGAGTGTAGATGCACTTACGCACGCACACACGCACGCACGCAACCACTCACGACATGGTTAGGTACTTCTTGATCGTGGAGGTAGACAACGGCAATGGAGGCAGAATGGAAGAGGGAAAAAGAGACCGTCTCGTCTGGCTGGGTTGCATCGAAATTAAACCGTGTTGGGTTGGGCCTATACTGTCTATATATATATATATACCTGTAGGAGGGTTCATCAGTCCGTGATCGTAGACGCGCATAATTTCCCATAGATTTTGAACCTAGAGGCCGTGCCCTGGCCGGATGGAACTCCCTTTTGATTCTCTCTCTTTCTGTGTATATACTAAAACTCTTCTATCTTTAGCATTCCTCTTTTCGTGTATACATTACTTTTTCGACCATCGGTTACCAAAAAATTTATTATTCACGATGCTAAACGGCGCTCAGGCGCTTCAGCGTCTAGGGATCGATCCGCACTCCATGCGGGCAACGATATTAGACCCGCGGCTCATCCTCGTCATTGATAAAAGAGGGGCCGGCTCTATTAGGCGACGCGTGGCTCTTTCAAACGATTGGCAGCTTACATGCGACTCGACGTATGCATACAGACAGCACTGAGGGACTTCACTGTTTGGCGTTATAAAGACAGACTATGAATTATTTTCGATGCAGTATACAGTGTTGCGTTACGGTATTACTGGATGCGCTTTACATCCATAAGCGACGTAGCTTGTACGCTGAGGTAGTCACGTGTTAACGTACGTATATAGGACGATGGTCGCCGCGCCGGGTGTTCTGCTCCAGGAATATTGAGATTATCTTGAGAATGTGCAGTATTGATATGCCTTCGCGAGCTGCTCGTTCTGCAGTGGTCAATTTGCTCGAGCAGCTGCTTAATTGCATCACTGTGTCAAGGACAGATTTGTCATAGAGAAGCATAGTGTGCACGTATCACGTCCTTCCTGCAGATGCAGAAATGGCTGTCGAGCTTTGACTCATAGGCTTCTTTTTTTTTTCCCCCCCTCGTTGCATCTAGGTAGCTTCTCTCGTGATTAAATGCCTTTATTTACTTTATCTACCTACTTTATTACTGGCCGTGTAATTAGCATTATTAAGTGTTTACTCTTTACATTGACACTTGGTGTGTACACTGTCTCTTGCTTTACCCGTATCTATGAGTTCAGCTACGACTTCCTTGCGTTGGTCCTGTCAGGCTCGTTCTTGATATTAGATTTACTTGATTTTTGATTTTGAAAATATTTTTTATCTTGATTATTTCTTTTTTTTTCAGAAATCGCCAAGGTACGGGCCAGTCTCTTCCAGATCAGCGGCGTCAAGAAGGAGCCACTGGTGCTACCAGAACCAGAAGGAGATGTTACCACACTCACTGAAAAAGTTTACGTTCCAGTCAAAGAGCATCCAGATGTGAGTTTTACATACGATACTATTGCGCCACTTGAGTCGAGTGAAGTTGTTCGCGGTTGCGGGGCGGAAGACCGCGAAAGGAGACCGGAAGTAACCTTTGGAGTGGAGGGGGGAATGGGAATGGAGCTATTTTTCGTAGCTGCCGGGTAAACGCCGTTGAACGATACCGTGATTAGATCGTTTCGGCTGACGAGAGTAAAAAACGAAACTTTTTCGTGTGTATGTACCCATGCCGCCTTAACAGAATACACGGTGGTACTTTTTGTCGGTATTTTTCTTTATTCCCTCCATCGCGCGTACAATCCGCGAATTCAATTCGATCGATCGATGATTCATGTTCTTGCGAGAATAAGCGCGAGAACTGTCCTTTTCCACGTATTGAAAACATCGCTAACCGTCGACTCTCGCTTTGTCGAGCCACGTGACTCGGGGACTCTTCGATTATTACCTTTTTTATATGTAATTTCAAAAGGCCGTATTACATTAGCGAAACACAGGACACGTGCATTTCGGAGCTCGTTCGCCATATTGCTGCGTATTTACGAGCGCTGCCGGACCGATGGAAGTCGAAGTAACGATTCTCGAATTAGCAACTTGGGAAAGCGATGACGAATCCCAAGCACTCGTTTATCGTCCCACGTTATTCCAGGATCGTATCTAGACCTGGTTACGGACCACCGGAGGTGATAATCAAACGCGTATTCCCATCTGTATACATTTTTTATTACGTGTTACAGGAACGTTACTGTATGAAAAAAAATAAAAGAAAAAGAAATAATAATAAAAGCATCGCACTCCCATTCGTCCGTTGTATAAGAACGCCCAGATTCAAAGAATTTTGGAGGTTAGGTCCAAACTCCTCGTGGGTTAAATACGAAGCGGTCATAAATACGAACGCGACCGAAAGGTTTACACGCGGGTTCTATCGGTGCGGGAGGTAGAAGCGGAAGGATCGTGGCTCGTTGGTTACAGCGGGGGTCCAAGGGGTGTCCGAAGGGGTCCTCGAGGGGCTACACTACTATAGGGTATGTTTGAAATGTGTACAGTCAGGCGTTATTTCTGTAACGCCCAGAATAGATTCCCTGCCGAAGAAACGGACTCCTCGGCCCTATAGCCGACTTACGCCCCACGAGCTATAATAACAAGGCTTCGAAGGCTGCGTTTTTGGCGCAGGATGTTAATGTTTGGACATTGCGGTTATGATACTCATCCACCAACTCTCTCTCTCTCTCGGCGTCTACGCCGTGCTACCTCTTCGCGAAATGAGACTCTGAACTCTGTACGCTTAACGAAAAATTCGCATGACTTTAAATTGCCAACCATTCGATAATACTTTCTGTCTTAAAGCTTCACCTCGGAAGAGCCACTGCCTTACGGACTATCGTCTTATAGCGTCTTTACGCTGCGCGGGACATTTGAATTCTTTCCTTCTCCTCGGCGCTCTACTTAAGACAGTCACGAAACTCGTGACTCCCGCTAATAACGTTATTCGGCTTCGTTGCCATTAATACGGCCCTGGGCTTATATTTCCTTTGGAGTCCGGTCGCAGAGAAAGCGTGAGAGAACCGACGACAATGCCCGGCACGCTCTTGCGTGTCTTCGCCTTTTTATTTCCACGCGTTATATATCTATGTATATTGTCTACAATGATCACCATGGTTACGTTCGATTCTCGAGGATCGCTTCTTCGCTCGTGCTGGACTTAAGAAATTTATTACAGTTGTCAGGCATGTATATCGACGCCAGACGCTGAGTCTGTTTCTTGTTGGCTCCATGGCGCTCAACCGTTGATGTTTACCTGCCGCATTTTGTAGGTTAACTTTGTTTTTGGGTGCCAGTCAAGCGTTAGACGGGTAGAGGAATGCAGTATGATTTCTTTCGCAGTATCTCCTTCTCTCTCGTGTTATATGGACGTTGGCTTTGACACGGGTGTTTTGTATCCTTGATTTTCACTTTTCAGACATTCCTCGAGATATACCCTGTTGATACGTCGGAGATATAATGGGCGAGGGGGGGTCGCCCCGAGGCTTCTTGACAATTTTCAATCGCCGCTTCGATGCTACTAAAGCAAAATGGGATTCACTGCGGAATATATGTATTTCTGAGAAAGTCCGTTTAACGGCCACGAAGTTATGCGATTAACGAAGAAGCCAGTGCGGTTGATGTACGATATTTCTTTGAGAGTGAAAAGAGATTTCGCGGGGATAACGAGCGTATTCGATACGCTGACAGTTCTCTGTATACGATCAATGGGCTATTACGACGGTATAACGAATTCGAGTCTTTAACTGGAATTGATTTACGCTACGATCCCTCAGTGTGTTGTGTACCTTTCTTTTTGTTTATCTTCTACGAGATTTTATGTAGTTCCTGGGCAGCGGCGATAGTCGTTGGAAGAATTTGTAAAATCCAGCCTCGCGCGCTCGTATGGCAATGGAAACTTGATTCACTGTATTATCCGATTGCTCGGACACAATTAGACACTGAACACGACTACCGACCGCAAACGATACCTCAGGTAAACTTTTTAAACTGTTACCCAGAAACCAACGTTCCAAGCTGCTGATTTTTCTGTGAAAAAAAATATCGCCTTTTCCGATCACGAATTACGGCTTTCATTAGCCACTTCGCCCTGCGGGGTTTTAGACGCAGATTCTATTTTTTTTTAAAATATTTTTCTTAACGTAGTTATCGCATTCGTCACTTCATATCTGATGCGTCAAGAGATTTTTTATCTGATTGTATTTTTTTTTTTTATTATCCGAATCCAACGTTCGAATTTCTCTATGTCCCGAGGGCCTTCGGTGAGGAACAAAATGGCGATGATTCTTTGGAGACTCATTATTGCTTCATATCCTGAATGACGCTTACGCCTGTATGTACTTTTCCTATACGCATTGGCACACTCGTTCCTTGCTTATTCTACGCTGTTCTGTGAGAACGGAACATATTTGACGAACAAAACGTCCAACTCGTAAACACTTCTGTGCTGTAAATACCAGCTTCCCGTGTGTCTTTTCATATTTACGGAGGCGTGCCTTTATTTGCCAATGAGAATCGTGACTAGGATTTTTCTTTACCTTGTCCAGTGACTTTACGATCTCCTGTGCCCGCTAGACAATCCCTTTCGAAGATCATTGGCATCGCTGATAACAATTAGCTGCGTGTTGGAGCAACAGTAATTGGATATTCAATATCTTGTCTTATCGTTATCCGAACCAATGATCGTTTATCATTATCACACGGTTACGCCTTCCCACGTGGTTTACATACAGTAGTCACTCGATTTCTGTCTGTGCGGTCGGTCGAAACATATCGGAATCTTTTATTCAACCGCGTAGCTTCATTTTTATTTACCAATTTTTTTTTTTTCTTCACCTTTGTTTACAGTTCAACTTCGTGGGAAGGATTCTGGGACCGAGAGGCATGACAGCCAAGCAACTGGAGCAGGAAACCGGCTGCAAGATCATGGTGCGAGGAAAAGGTTCGATGAGGGACAAAAAGAAGGTAATTTTGAAAATATACTTATAATAAAAAAAAAAAGTATTGCGAGTGACGATGCGAAATGTCAATCACGTGTAACTCGGTCGCGATCTCATTGGGACGCGGGTATAATAAAATTGTATTATAATTATATATGCGCACACGAAACACGTAGTTTCGTATCTGCTACGAAATCTTGAATAACTGCCAAGTGTTTCGCTCACAAAGACGCCATTTGTCGCAACGCATGAGCTATGCACACGGAGTTTCTCGCGATCCGCCATTTTCTCATTAGCTCAAAACATCATTGACATTCACTCCCTATAATCTCACGTCGCTTAAATATTCCCTGCTCGTTTTCGCGACAACTAACCGAGCCACCATTTTCTCGTTTTTAACGCTAGGTACGCGGTTACCGTTAACTGTATGAAAAAGTAAATATATATATATATACACACAATATATAATACAGAAAGAAAATGTACGCACGAAAAAAAATGACAAAGCAAATTGCACCAGCCTTCTAAGCGAAGCTACGCCAAGTCTTCGCTTGGTAGAACGTGACACAAACTCGTAGGAATCTTCGTCGGAGACGTATGACTATATTTGGAAGAAAAGATATCTGGTGAATCGAGGTACGACGGCGTCTCTGCGAACAAGAGTCGACTCGAGCGTAGTCAGAGTTCGGATCGGATCGACACGGAGTGGATCGGCGAGCTAACAAAACTCTCGGGCGTCTCTTACCTGTCGCAGCAAAATATGTTGTTGGCTTGGCGAGGAAAGGCCCACACAGGGAACGGGAGCACAGGGCTGCAGGCGGATAAGAACGAGGGAGAACCGATGACGAGGTTATTTTGTGACGATCGTGCGGAAGGAGGACAGAGAGAGGTTACCGACTTTTACCTTATACCTCTGGCCGTCCTGTCTTCGAGCCGATTGTGAGTTCCTGTAGACGCCGCCGCCGCCGCCGCCGCCGCCGCCGCCGACGACCCCGATCGTTCGTGATGTTTTTCTCAACTTCGTCGTAAAGCCGCGCTCGAGACGTCTCAGCGGAGTGGGGAGGACTTAGTTTTATTTTGAAGAGAGCACGGGGGGCGGACGTAGGGGGGTGGCAGAGGGGAAGAACAATAAAAAGAGTAAATTCGAATAACGAGACTGGCAGAAAGATTCGAAAGTAAAAGTCGCTATATCTCTTGTACACGTTGCTTTTGACTGCGCGAGACACATAACCTCACTTTGAAACGCCACGGAATCCCAACGAAGACATTGTCATGTAAATTGGCAGATGAATTATTATTAGAGAGAATATTTGTGCGATTTCTCTTGGCCGATTCTCGGATCGGTTGCGCTACGTGTGGGACTCGTGTTTTGACGTGTTATTGCGCATTCACGACGCGCAGGTTGTCATTTTCGATAGACGCTTATCTCGGGAACAATGGCGTCGTCTTATTCTCTATTTGATAAGCACTGCATTCGGTGGTCTCGGATATTCCATGTGTCAAGTTTCGATGAGGTAAAATGCCAGGCGAATTTATACTTGAAATTTTCTACGACGGGACGTCTGCTCGCGTGCCACGCGAAAAGGCTGTGAGGTTACACGCGATCTACGTATAAGCGTTCTTTGTATTCTTAGAATCTATGGGGCTACTTACAGGTTAGATATGTAAAGGGAGAGTCAGCGTGGACGGTTATGGGCAGCCGTCTTCTTAATTTATGACGATCCACTACTGTGCCCGTGATACTTAACGCGTAAAACACTTGATGCATATCCGTTATATTTTTGTTCCTTGCATTTCGCAATGTCGGCCATCGCGATTTTCACTCGTCAGTTAGTCTCGTTGTGTATGGTCGTGATACGAGACCTCTTATAAACGACGCAATAACTGTTTCAAGCTGCTCGTGGTACGCGTATGAAAACACTCGTAAGTACTTGGAAGCAACAATGGTATCTTTGTATTATCAATGTGTCGATTATTGTTTTTATTTTGTTCCGCCTCCTTTTACAACCGTCTGGATTCAATTTTTTTTTTTCACGTCATCAATTTTCACATATATCGAATTGTACAGCGTATGTCGTTTATGTGTTACTATTGATTACTCGTCATTGATCCATTAGTTTTTTCTTTACTCGTACATTGATATTTTTCTAGCACGTTATGTCATACATTTTTTTTTGTCCTCTTTACCTCTGTTATCGTTCACTTGTACGTCTCTTATGTGCTATTTCATTGCTTAATGGTCACTCCGATTCAACAGGAGGAACAGAACCGGGGTAAACCAAATTGGGAACATTTGACAGACGAGCTACACGTTCTGCTCACCGTCGAGGACACCGAGAATCGTGCCACCCTGAAGCTCGCACGTGCCGTCGAGGAAGTGAAGAAGCTCCTGGTGCCCGTGGTGAGACAGTTCCGACTATCGATACTTTATAAGAAAAACAAAAAAATTGAACAAAATAGTAAGGTCAATGAAAGTCTCGTTCACACGTCTACAGTCGATGTAGCTAATTTCACAGTGGCCGGTAGCTATAAGAAATCCCGATAGTTATGGGAAAACATTTTTATTTCTTTTTTTCATCCTTAAATCCATGGTATCTCAAAAGTCACAAGGTCGTGATATATTCTGACGGTGATATCGATTGTTAGCAGGCCGATGGCGAGGACGAGCTTAAGAAACGACAGTTGATGGAACTCGCCATAATAAATGGAACGTATCGAGATTCGAATACGAAAGTTGCAGCAGCCGCAGGTAATACAATGGTTAAAAATTTCATAGGGATCGACTTCGTAATTCCCATTCCCCCCCCCACACTTTCCTCCAAACAATTAATTTAACTTTCACGATATCCTCGAGTCGAAGTCGATCCCTTTCAATAACCTCCCCCCCCCTGCCTCCTCCGTACAGAACTGGATGTAAAGAGTCAGTGTAGCTTTTGACATTGCAGCCTGTGACGAGGAATGGAGACGCGTCGCAGCGGCCGCCGCCGAGACTCAGCGTCTTCTTCCTGGTCTTGGAACCCAAATGAGGACCCAGAGCGCGCCACTCGGTGCACCGCTGATACTTTCGCCACGAATATCCGTCCCGACGACCGCAGCCTCACTCCTGAACGGTTCGGGTCCACCAGGATCCCTCCTGTCCGCGGGTGATCCACACGGACTCATTTACACGCCGTACGCAGACTACGCCAACTACGCGGCCCTGGCTGCATCGCCACTTCTCACCGAGTACGCCACGGCTGACCATTCTGGTGGGTTGTTTGCTCGCTGACGCTAGGCTCGAGCTACTCTATTGCTTAACAAATAGCGTTAATAAGTTTTTTAAAATTATTATTATTACTATTATTATTACACTTCTTTTTCTCGTCGTCATTGTCGTCGTTAGTACCAGCAGAGAGTAGCGGGCGGTTCATTGCGATTTAAGATTATTATTATTAGTTATTAGTTATTATTGATTATTAATTATTATTAATTAATGATATAAACCGACGATAGGCGGGATCTTTTTTTTTTTTTTTTCTTTTCTTTTATTCAGTCTCTTTCGCTTTCGATATTGAGTATCGTTGAAATGAGAATTTTTTGAGCTTGGGCAGAGGGGGAGGCTGGTGAAGATCCAAGGGAACCTTTTTTTTTTTGGCTACGAGTCCTCGGGTATCTGTTTTATATATATTTTTTTGTTTATTCGTTTTCGTATTTACTTTGAGGTCGATCAATGCGTTTCCGGGGTACTCAGTATTGTAAGTTGCTGCTGGAGACTTTGTAATTTATTACGTCGCACGACGCTAGCTCCTTAGGATTTAGAATATACCACGTTGCGGACGATGAAATATATTTTCTTCTGGTTCAACGATAATCGTTATTACGGTTAGGCTAGGCGTTTTAGAACGAACATAGCTGAATCAGTCATTTACTAGTCGAGTCGGTTCTGATAATTACGTAACTGTCAGAGCTTAACAGCATTGCGTGTCTCTGAGATGTTCGCGCGTTCATTTATTCGAGTAGCAAGCAACATGACATTAAAGAGTCGAGATTTAGAGTTTTTTTTTTTTTAAAGTTATAGACTTTATTTCTTGCGGAACGCGCGCTGCAGGATCGAGCTGAATCCAGGGCAGAGTTAGATACTAGTCGCGTCGAGCTACGCGGCCGTCTTCCGGTTTTCCCGGCTCGTGCGCGAGAAAGATTTCTTTTTCCCGATGCCCTCTTGCGCGGACTATTTTGACAAAGGAAATAAAATAGAAGATAATAACTGTTAAAAATATATATGTATACACGGGACACGCGTCATAGCTACTTCCGGGTAATTGGCTGGAATTTTTTTTATCAAAGCGTCGCGCTCGTATCCTTACGCAGGATGCTGTAGATGTCGGCCGGGTACGCGATGGGGTCCTTTTGCTCGTTCAACGGGACGACTTTTCGATTGTCGCGACTGGAGGAAAAATCGGGATTCTGCCAGCAAGATTAGCGGCTAGTATAGGTGGAATGTAAATCTAATGGATTATAGTATTGAGAGCGGCCTGTTAAGAGCAGGTCAGTGCACGGAACTGTTGAACAGTACGTAGCGCGTGGGCATAATAATTGGCATTAGAGAAGTGCAAGGTAGAACAATAGAAAATGAAATGAGATATAGACGGGGCCGGGTGATCGGCGGGGGAGGGAGGGGGGGGTGAGGAGGGGAAAAAACGAAAGGAAAAGTTCGCTGTCATCTGCAGTCTATAGTGCATTCAGAGTTACCCCTGTTACTTTTTACAACAGAAATGCGAGGATATATATATATATGTGTATATATAAAAATATATACATACTCTCTGACGGATAATATCGCGCGCGAAACGCGAGACTTCCGGTTGTGTGGCACATTTGTTTTGTGCACTGCTCGATGCAATAATCAAAGGCCATTCGTTGTTGTGTAGTTAATATAAAAGGAGAAAATATATATATATATTTATTGAAAGTAGCATGTTAGTGAGTATTAGCGTAATAGCTTTCTTTTTTTATTTTTCAGATTTAGTTTTTTTTTTATATTCTCTATTTGTTTCTCTTTCTCTCGCGTCTCTCGTCTGTGCTAGTATTGTCTTGTTTTTTTTTCTTTGTAGAAGTTTTCTTTTTTTTTTTACTTCAGCTCATTAGAACGTGAATCACGGAGACGCGGCTATCGTTGATATTATAGATTTTAACGAATGTAACTTTTGCCTTTTCTTTTTTTTTTTTTTGCCGTAATTAATCCCTAGCTCGATGATATTATTGTTCGTATTTAAACGAGAAAAGAAAGAAACAGAGAGAATTATGTATTGACGTCTTTTTTTTTGTTTTATCACTCGTTTATCGTTATAATACGGTGATGGTTTATTAATCGAAAGTTGGTAACAGTTTTAATAATTTTTAAATATTTTTCGCTCCTTGATAATTTACACTAGATTTTTTTTGTTTTTCTTCTTAATATCTTAATAATACAATCCTTCGTTCATCCCATTTGTTCGTACGCTCGCGTTTCGGTTTAACGCAGTTTATTCACCAGTAACACCACGAAGTAATACTAGAACTCTTGAGCGAAAAAAAAAAATCCCTAGGGCTTCGTCTAACCCAGAAATAACAACTAACTCGATCGGTCCTGCCTTTCCTCACGAAATGAAAACCAACCTAACTCCCAACGTTTTAACTGACACAATTTGCCCCAATGACCTTATTAAAAAAAAAAAGTATATATATATCCAACAAAAATTAAAACCTACTTAAGAAGCATCGTGTCTAACAATGGCAATTCTCACACGACGGAACATTTCTTTATTATTCAGTCGCATACGGCAAGCATTGGAAGACGACGTTTCCGAACGACCCGTACCGGATCTACAAAAATTTTAATAGCCACTACTAAGTGAACCTCGGGAATAACGCGCGAGGCACCAGGACGAAAAGTATATAAGAGTACTATTAGGGAGAGACGCCGGAAGGTACATAAGCGAACGACGTTACCGACGCCTCTCGAACGGTACCGAAAGACTCTTCTTCTTCTTCTTCTTCTTCTTCTTCCTCCACTTCGACTTCTGTGCGTCCCTCGCTTTGCCGCGATAATAGTATAGGATACTATCAGCAGGTGCAGCGTTTAAGCGATGGTCGTATTTCCAACGGTATTTTCATATATTAAAGAATTGTTTAACCCGGTTTGCGATAATGGCCGTCCTATAATGTGTTCGGTGCATAATTATCGTTTTATATTTCTTTATTTTATTTATTATTTTTTTTTTCAATTTTTTTTTTCTTTTTGGTTTCATACTTACTTACTACTTGTTTGTTATTTCTTCTATTGCTACTGCTACCGCTGTCACTGTTACTGCTACCATTAATTCTACGCGACAGAAACTTTTTACAAATTAATAATGGCTGGTGATAGGTAGGCTTAAAGTACCTAGGGTTTCTTAGGCAGACAGTATAGGTGTAGGGAAAGTACCCAGGGACCAAACAAACGTTTTCGAGGACTGATGGTTCTAGCGTATACTTGTAACTGTTTAAGCCGATTGGGGACTACACGTTGAAAAGGATCTCCATTGCCGGATGCTGTGTAGACGGAGACAATAAGTGAAGAGAAATGAGAATTTTATATTTTATAGAGAACCGTAGACGTTGCACGTTTGACATGGGAGATAAATGTTTTGTGAATCTTTTAAAAAGAAACATTTTTTTTATGTCTTTCTCTTTCTCTAAATTGTACATATCGTGACGGACTTTATGCAGGATGACGTTAATCGTCCCTGAGGACGGTGGCGCTAAAATTGAAATTTTGCCGTTGGAATAGCGCAGGATCGTTAAAACGCTATTTAAAAAAAAAAAAATTTTTTTAAGTTAAAATTTGATCGATTCACGACGGTCTTAATCGGCTTGCGAATCTATACAGCTGCTTTCGGTGCGGGGAAAGATTTATTTTCTGATATTCTCTAGACTCGGGATCCTTTTGAATGAATAGTCTTCGAATTTATATGAAAGCAATACGCTACTACGTGAATCTTGTACATTATTTTATATTATTATTATTTTATACGATTATTTAATTTTATTTTTATAAAGATTTAGCTACTATATTTATACGAACAGGTGAAAGCGAAGGATAGGCGTTTTACTTTTAATACTCATTATTGCTATGAATGAGTGATGCGACTGGACACATTTTAGTTTACGCGAACGATTTACCTGACTTATCTCGGAAAATCATAATCAAAAGAAAAAAAAAAGAGAAAAAAAACATGAACTTTTGTAGCCATATACGAGTGAGATAAAGGATGTCCAGTTGTAATAGTTTTTTCTTCTCGAGAGATATATACATATATACACACATATATGTAAACATATTACATATTATTATTATTATTATTATTATATAGATCTTATTACTATTACTATGACTATCATTAAGATTACTATTATTATCGTAAAACGGTAAAGAAATTTTTATTTTTATATATTTGGAGTTGCATCGAGGGCTGCAGCGAACAATGTGTTACATCACTAAATTAATTTTAGAGACGCGTTATAAAAGAAAATTTTTTAAAAGCAAGATAGTACCAACAAACCGTATCTTTGAAATACTCAAGCATACGCATAGCGAACGTACATTAACGAGAAGTATCTTTGAAGCGAAAGAACTTCATTTTTGCCGTAGCCACGTTGCAGCTCTGAAAAGAAGAAAAAAAAAGAGAAAAAGAAAAAAACAGCGAGTAGGTGCCCGAGCCACGTACGAATCTCCATCGGAAGTCTGCAGAAGTTGTGGGAGAATAGTGAAAAAGTGATTTTGTCCTTATTTTGCACGTCGAGCGAGGAAAGAAAGAAAAAAAAGAAAGGAATCCCTGCAGAGGGATGGAGTCGTTCGTGGCGACGGTGGCGCCTCCTCGCTTCCTTGCTGTCCAAGACGAGAAGGTAAAATACCGCTGATAAAATGTTAAAAGTATAATATAGCCGAACGAATTGATCGCACGTCTGCCATGGACTGTGCGAGATACCTGGTGAGAGATATATATATATTTTAGCGGAGTGGAATTACTCATATTTGTGTGTTGGGGACAGGTGCAGCAGCCGCTGCCAAGCAGCGTAGGCACCTGGGTCAGATTCGCGAGCACCCTTATCAAAGGGCCGGCGCTCTCTCGTGAATACCGAGAATACGGTCGCGCCTCCGCGGAAAGGTTAGTTTTGCACAGACGTTCATTTACGTTATATATTCTCACATTTATAAACATCTCTTTATTATTTTTTTATATATATATATATTTTTTTTTAATTACTATATATGTACAGCCTACATATGAACTTTTTTTGCGTGAGCCTGCACACGTCACGGCGTCTTTCGCGAGAGGGTGTAAAAGTATACACGATATATTGTTATTATTATACATACATATATATATATATATATATGTATATATATGTGTGTGTATTCCATGGTACCTCACGCTCGAGAAATCAGTGTCGTGTGCAAGCTCGTCCTCCGTGTACCTGACGACGTCGCATCCCCGGTTACGTTTGCGACGTCCTCGTCGAAGAAAAAAAAATTTTTTTTTTTTTTTACGTAATTTGATCATTGTTAATCTCGTACACCTCGTGTCCATTGTACACGATCGCGCAACCTAAATCAGGATTGTCAGAACACACGCGCACACAGTTACACTCACACGCTACAACGGATCTTAACTTCCTCGTGATCCTGTCGAGATTTGTCTGTACGGATGAACCTGTAAGACGTCTTTTTTTTATTTTTTTTTTTCGACTGCATCACGAGGAAAAACGATTCGGACGACATTGTTGCAATGAGATGGGGACATAAGCAGCGTGATTTCCTCTTGTATTATTTTCAATTTTCTTCTGTTTTTTTTTCTTCTTTTCTCTTTCTCTCTTTCCTTTCTTCTACTCGTCGATCCACGGATCTTCGTCAATCCAGGACCATCCGTACCGAATGACTGTTTCCTTGCTGTCGTTATACGACGGACCGAGATACACTTTCACGCGTCAGCGCTCAGCTCGATTGACATTCGATTGAGATCAAAGCGAGGGAAACGCTCGAGAGATCACATTCGATCTCTTCGTAATTCACGTTATCAAGTGGGATTGAAAATTTTTCGCGAGATACCAAGCAGCGACTTGAAATCTTTTTTTTTCTTGTCTCTCTCGCTCTCTCTCTCTCTCTCTCTCTGTCTCTCTTTCTCTCTTTGTCTTTCCCTCTTTATCTATCTCTATCTGTCTCTCTGTACGTATCTCTGTATTTTATTGAACTTTGGCGTAACTCCCCGCTCTTAGGCAGTAAGCAACAATATACTGGTAATATATTTATATTTATATAATTATATATATATATATATATACAAGCAGGTACGTGTTTCTATCTGTACGTGTTTTTTTTTATCGAAAATCAAAAGAGCTCGCACGCTTTTTTTTTTCTTTTTAAATCAGTGTCGCCACGAGAAAATTGTACGTGGCGATGTGGGTGCGCACCCTCCCCATACTCAGCGCACAAAACGACTAGCAAGCACTGCCCTATAATTTGTCTGGTTATTATCCTTTCTTTTTTTGTTATACCGTTACACGAGATTGAGAATATCCATATATAGGAAAGGCAATGGCCACGGGTGAAGAATTTCTTTCAGCTACGAGAGACACTTGCGAATTTATGTATTTCTCTCTTTATCTCTTCACTATCCCTTTCTTGGTTCGTTTACACACGTGTACTAGTCCTTCGCGAAGATATATGCATACCGTATACGAAATTACACACAGTTGCAGTCTTCGGTGGTAACTCGACGTGCGAGTCGAGTGCGCTTGGTTATGTTTACCGTTTAATAACGTGTACGGGGCAGTGTGGTGTTTTGTATGAGAAAGGAGAATAAAAAGTAAGATTCGGTGCTTGTATCGAAATATTTCGAAATCTGAGCGTGTTATATATTGAAAAAAAAAAAGAAAGTTTTCCAGGACATTATATTATTTTGCATTGTCTTTTTGTTTTTAATAATTATTATCTTTTTCTCTCTTCGCCGTTATACGTGTATGAAGAACGTGTTCCCCCCCCCCCCCAAGTATTTTTTTTTATTCGTCTTCTCTTGGCAACTTGTGCCTGTGGAACACTTGTTTTTGACCTTCCATTTAAGCTGTATATAAATCGATATATACGCATACGATTATATTATGTGATTGAAATAAATATTTATATAGAAAATGAAAAAAAAAGGAATAAAAAAGAAAAGGAGTTCTCTATCTGTTTCCAAGTAAATTGCAGGGGTGGTCACGCGATGGGACGCAAAGGTTTTAACGTGTCCTTCGTTCAAATGTCCCGCGTCGCGTTTTGTATTCGTCGACGAGAGGAGGGCGGATCGTAAGATTTGAAATTTTTGGCGGGAACGTGATTTCGCTAATACGAAACGACGGAATGCGACGCGTCGGTAGCGAGAATTGACTTCGATATCTCGAATTCGATTCTCGATCGAACTCGCGTAACATTTTCGTCGCTCCCGTCTCATACGGACTTTCGGGACTCACGTAGTCGATCATTTCGAACGGTGCGCGTTTCCATCGACGACGAATACTCGACTCGTGAATTTTGTCCGCGATAACGTTATTGCATTGCACTTTCGTGCAATTCGGACGACCATCGTGCGCGGCAGAATGTTCTTGCTGGCCAATTACGGCGTCCCACCCTATCACGTATTACGACTAACAAAATATTATTATTATTATTATTTTTAATTCTTTCACGTTAATATACATTGACTATCCTTTATCATTAGACGCAATTATCATCCATCACATATTATAGAACGCACAAGAACAGCAACATCTACTTTTTTTTTTTAATTTACATATATATTTAACTAACAAAAATGCTCCACATGGCCAAGTTGACACTAACTTATACATTATAGATAGATAGATATATATATATATATTCTATCGATATATATGTATTTTTTTTTTCTTTAATACTGTACAATAATAATTACGCTTTTGATATGCCTGGAACTTGTACTATAGATCTGTCCTATATGGCACGTGCGTAACTCATATGAACCTTTGACACCCGCTTGCTGATGGGATAATTATTAATCACTATAATTAATTTAATCACGTATACAAAAGAAAAATAATTCGAAACAATAATAATAATAATACTCGTTGCATTAGACATTCACGGATATAGAATCTTGTTCACTCACTCTCTCTTGGCACTGCTGTGTGGTGGCAGGTGCACACCCCCATTGCTACCACTATATTAATCGGTGATTAATTCTGTACATCAGTCTAATTAGAGACTTCGCTGCGGCGAGGTTACGGATAACTGTTAAAAAAAAGAAAAAAAAAAAAAATAAGAGCGACCCGAGAGAAGCGTCTGCAATATCATTCAATCGTTTTGCGATTTTTCAGTTCTCTTTTTTCGTGTCTACTATTAATTGACTGATCCACTTTGGACGAATCTTCTTTGGTACAGGGTATACACTGTATACCGTTATCATTGCTCTGACAATGCTATAGAGACTTTTTATCATTTTCTTTTTTTCGCTCCCACTTTTTGTCCAATTGTCCATATAGTCTCTCGGTCGTTGCTCTCGTAACTTGTTGCCGTAAATTACCGTTACATCTTCTACGCCTACATTAATTAATAATATCCTAATTTCTTTGCCTGTCCTACGTGCGGGGAGAGTACATCAGCCATGTTTACCCAAGTGCGCAAGTATTTAGTTGAAAAATTCAAAAAAGAAATTTACATATTTTTCTATATTATTTTGTATTGTTTCTCCGACGTCCACTCTTGTCTGTCTTTCTGACTGTGGTCCCCTCTCTCTATCTGTCTATATCTCTTTCTCTGTCTCTCTCTCTCTCTCTTTCTGTCTCTCGCAAGGGAGGGACCGTTGTTGACCGTTGAAAAAAAAAGAAAGAAAATATAACGAAAAGGGGAAACAAGCAAAATGAAATAATTAACCAAATGACTTTTGTCACGTGGTTCTAATTAAAATGGCTGCTGTATTGCCGAGGAGTCTCTTGTTCTGGCGATTGTCACATTTCATTGTATACACAACGAATTCAGACGCTTTCATACTAATAATGTCTTTGTACTGTTTCATTTAATTTTTTTTTTCATTTTTTTTCTATCTCTTTCAATCTCGATTTCAAATCGACAGAAATGTAAAGCAATGCTACATTCAATGCTCGTCGGCTTTTGTCGGAAGCTTATCTTTATCATTCATGCCTAACGGTGTTTATTCGCGAGAGGGAATTTTTTTTTTTTTAAATAAATTTCAGTATTTTTCACACGACCTCTCGCTCTCTCTCACACTCTCTGTAATCTATCTCTGTATACTCTTAACTCCTCTGTCTTATCACTGTCTCACGCGAAATCGCGTCATCTCTCTGATTCGCAGCTACTTCGCTTGAATGTTATTTAATCGACGGATACATTAATTCGGGTGTTTAGTAGTGAGACAAGAGGAGGCTAGAAACTGTTATAATACTGTATCTGTATAATAGTGGATACTATAGCTGACCCAATTCCCGTCGAGATATCAGGCATTGCTTTTCATTAACCAAACATCTCTATCGGCCGACGAGCCTACTACTGCTACTTTTTTTTTTTACATTATTAATGTTAACGTCGGTCGACCATCATCGGATTACTAACAAACTGTTTTTTTCTTTTCTTTCTTGTTAACCCCGGTTGCCCATGGCCTGTAGGCTTGGAGTGCTAACAATGGAATCCACTCGTCCCGTGCTAACACCTGGACTCTGGAACAGCATCCGCGCTCGATCGGTTCGATCGGTTCGCCAACCAGCCGACCACCTTCGCCGTCCGCGCGTCACCAGCCCTGTTCGCCAGGCCTACCACCATCACCACCACAACCACCACTACCACCACTATCAATTGCCACCATTTATCCATCCCTTTATAATCTTCCACTTTTTTTTCTCCAGTATCCAAAGCTTGCACTTTGCAATTGTCCGTGAAGCATACAAGGCATTCCTTTAGCATGGCTGACCTGCGTTCTGCCATGCTCGAGGAACCTGGTTTCGCGTGGTATTTGAAGAAAGGAAAAGTATCAACCCTCGGGGAAAGTATTATTCTAAAGAATCGATGGTCTCTGAATCCGTGTAAATTTTTTTCGTCCTTTTTCTATTATTTTTTTCCCCGCCACGGTAACAGTCTTGTTGACTTACTCTGTAGTTATTTTTACAGTCGAGATTCCTTCCTTACCGACGCCCCGATGGTAACGACTCACGCTCGAAGTGCAATCTTTGGGACGGCATTTATAAAGAATAATGCTCCCTTGAAATTCCTCGCAGCGAGGAACCATAATCACGTGATAGTTATTGGCGTCAGTCAGAAGCAAGATTATATCCTGTTATTTAATTCGATGCACTTTATACGCGTAAGATGCAAACGCGAAAATTTATGAGGAACCTTCTTTTGTATGCCTCGTAATCGTGGTACGTAAGAGCATGGCGTTGCGATTTTATGTGCGTCGCGACGCAGACAGGATACTCAGGACGATATACTTTGACCTTGGATCACGAAGGTCCTCTCCGGCAGTACTCATCGTCAATTCTCAAGCGAAGAAAGAAAAGAAAAACATGCAGACCGGAGAACTCTTCTTCACTACGGTGGAAGTTCTTCTTGGGTGCAGAAACGAGAATCCTGGCGAAGAGAAGGCTCCTCCTCGTGCAAGTCCGCCATTTTGAAGAAGCGATATAGTAGCGTTTAAGAATATATTTTCGATAATCGTACGGCTATTATTATTAATACTGTAACGTTGCCTGAGATTGACTCGATTGTTCTTGTTTCGGCGAATTTTTCACTTTCTCGTTTCGATATTGTATTTGCCTAAAAAGAAACGAGGTGATCCGGGGGGGGGGGGGGGTGGAATGAACAAAAATTACGGTGGGGCCACCCTTAAGGTGAAGGAATGGCGAGCGATACTAATTTCACCGGGAAATATGGCTATTATACATATATATGTAATTTTTCACGAATATTTTTTTTTTCTTTTCCTTCTTTTAATACGTGTTTACTAGAATCGATACACAGACCCACTGTGTTCGAACGTTTACGCACCGCAATATTATCCATGCAATAACCAGCCGTCATCATTCTTAATAGGTGGTGGCGGATCGTTGAGTCGTGTTTGTTGAGTTTTGTTGATGTTTTACAAACAAAAAAAAAATTGTTTCCTTTTTTGAACCCCTTCCCTCTTCCTTTCCGCGAACAAATTTTTTTGACGCGGCGGGTCAACTCCTTGCGAGTTCCCGGGAAGCGGAAGCTATGCGTGAATAGAGATATATACATATATATATATATATATGTATTGACGATTAATGGCGAAGTTAGACTGGAAACCAAAATGTCAGATCTGTTGTTAACACTTTTTCCGCTCGCGAGATCATTACCTAAATCTAAGTTATGAATTTATATTTAAAAAAAAGAAGAAGAAAAAAAACAGAAAAACGAAAAACAAACAAGTGTATGTAATAATTTTGTTGATAAGCTGCAGGAGCGATTGCGTGAGAGATTGATTTACTTAATATCGAATTAACATTATAGTTTATAAATAAATCTATTAAATGTTAGGGTCTGCCATAAATGTATCTATAAGAGTTTTAAGTTTACATATACCCGGTTACTCAATCCAAAACGCACCACCTGAACATGGCTTTACCACAGGAATCAGATGGGCGCGCCAACTTCACGTGGTACGTTGGATTTAATAACCCGGTTTATATATAAATATATATATATATATATATATATACACATACTACACGTAGAAACAACAAAAACATATATATATATATATATATATATATATATTTAATAATTTCTGTATGTATAATTATATTTGAATTTTTTTCGCGCTCGTCGCTCGAAAACCCATCACGAGGGATTTTCTTTTAAACGCGTCGTGAAATCCTTAAGAAAAATGAAAATAATGAAAAATGTCTCGGTAGCTCATCTTTTCTTGTACATACATACATGCTTAAAAGCATAGCTACAAACGCGAGTGATCTGCAATCTACTTAAGTTCAGTATCGTGAATTTACTCTCAAACGTTTTATTATTATTTGTATTAGTTGTTAGCAGTATATTATTATTATTATTATTATTATTATTATACGAGAATCTCTTTAAATACGTCCTCTTGCATACATAAGGACGCAAGTGCTCGCTCGCCTGCGGGATAGAAACTCAAATTCACGGCACTTACGTGCTCAACGTACGTACGTTTAGATGAACGTACAGATACATATTTAGATATTATATACATATAAACAAATATATATGTACACACGCAGAATCATAGAAACATTGCGCATTGCGAGCAAGGGCCATCGCGATTTTGTAGGGGGGAGAGAGGGGGGGAAGTACTTTTAAAAGAAAATTCGTTTCCGTTAAAGTGCCTCTATGACTGGGTGTCTTATATTATTTGGTGCTGCGATATACTGATTGTATGATGGGTTAAAAAATTTTCACGATAAGAGTTATCTGACTAAGTGTATCTGTTCGTTGGACTTATGAAAGATTTGAATGTAAAAGAGCGATGGTGATCGCGATAGAACTTACTCGCGTTGCGCGCATATATTTATATATAGATAAGAAATTATATATTAAGCGGACAAGCAATTTTATTAGTAAGTTCACGTTACTTGAGTTTCGACTTGTCGTAGTGGTTTATATATATATGTAGCCTCTGTCTAAATTTATTCGGACGCTCTTATTTTTTTCTTTTGTTTTCCTTTCTTTTTCTTTTCTCTTTCACTTCTTCTTCCGTAGATTAAAATTTTTATTGTAATTGGCGCGTACCTTAGTTAAACGTGCAGGATATCGTGGCAATATTTAACGCATGCGGGAGGCAGCAATGCAAGGTAATTCTGATTTTTAAAAGTCTTTGTTATAGAGATCTAATTTACGAAATATAGTACTTCATATTATTTACGAGAGTTTATAGTTTGCAAGGAAATCGCAAATAAAAAAAATTAAGCATATATATGTATGTATGTATGTATGTATATGCATGTATATTGATTCTGTGAAGGCAGATTAACGAAGAGCTTGAAACCTTGTAGGGTATGAAAGTACAAAACGTAATGCAGATAGGTAACAAGAAAGAATGAGGAAAGGTAAAGATGAAAATTGTTAATAAAGAATATCATGGAGATTTGTGTTGTGGTTCGTGTAGCAAGGAAAATTTTCCGAAGATGCCGGGAGACACGGTAGCTTTAATTTTACGAAAAAAAAGATATATATATATGAAATGTTTAATGAGGAAATTACGGAGAAAGTAAATTAAAGTGAAGAAGAGAAAAAAATGTGTAAAAGGAAAAGCGTGTTCTTCACATTCAATCGTGACTTCGGAAACTTCCTTGATCTTTCAGGGCAGTGCAAATACATATATTCAGGAGTCGGTTGGGAGTTACGCAACGAAAGATGAAATTCATCATTGTTCATTTTACGAATTTTTTGAAAAAGAATTATTTAAGTATTACTCATTTGCGTATTGATTTGCCATTTTTCTTTCTATAAACGGACGCATTAAACGATGCAGCTCCTTGTCTATGTTTTAATTAATGTCAAACCTTTAAGTGGAAATTGTGAAAATTAATCGATTCTCATTCTCCGTACTGATGCATATAACGATAGAGTCATATTTTTATTACTATATTATTTAAATTACAATCGCTTAGAGATTAACAATGGTGAAATAAAACGAAAATCGAATTTCTTTGTTTCACGTTTATTTGCTTCTTCGTGATATTTTTATTTGATTCTGGCCAGTGGTGACGTGGGACAACGCTAACAGGTATGAATTATATATAATATATATATATATTATCTTAATTGACAAAAGAAAGAAAATTAAATTGGACTTTTATCAATCTAGTATTCATAAATTTACCACGTAAAGAGACCGTTAGTTAATTCCATCTTGGTTCTCTCGTGTTCACTTGGATGAAACGTAGAATTTTCATAAATAGATTCTAATAAGTTTATTTTGAAAAGTTGTTTTTATATAACATTTTAATATTTAAATAATAAGTCATGGGTGTTATGGACATGTATGTTCACCTGTCGAGTGTATATAAGATGCCTCTTGTAGGACGTAAGTTCGTAACCTCAAAATTGAAGGAATATGATTCCAGAATCATACGTTTCGCGTACATTTCTTGATTTTTTGTTTGATTACGATAATTAAAATTTTTAGTTGGTACGTATAGGGTGAGAGGAAGAGATGTGATATACACTGTAATTGACGAAAGTTTGAATTCAGGATATCGTTCATTTGGTAAGACATTTATTTTTTATGCAAAATTGCACTTATCAGCTGATATTTGATAATTGCTTCAAAACAGATACAGCTGCAATATACAAAAATGAAGAAGATATTGGATATGCGTTGAATAAGTTGCTTCCAAAGTATGCTTTGTCAAGATCTGACTTGTTTATAACATCAAAACTTTGTAAGTGCGTAGTGAGAACGTTGTATGTAATTGATAATTTACCACAATATCTTTTGTCAGTACAGCTCCTAGTGATAACGGTGATCCACAAAGAATTCGTGAATCTGTATTAAGATCTCTGAAGTGGTTGGACACTGCGTATTTGGATTTGTATTTGATTCATTGGCCAGGTGCCAGTGGTATATCAGAGAATTCGCAGCAGAATCCTGAACTAAGAAATCTTACTTGGAGAACATTGGTTGAGTTACAAAAAGAAGGATACGTCAGATCCATAGGTGTATCAAACTATACTATAAAGCACTTGAAAGAATTACTGCAGAACTCTTATGGTGTTATTCCAGCAGTGAATCAAGTATGTTTAATTGGAAATATTGATTAATATTATTTCTTAATTAAATTTATATTTTATATAATTTATAGGTGGAATGTCATCCTCATTATTCCCAAAAGGAATTAATAGATTTTTGCAAAGGGGAGGGAATACATGTGCAAGCTTATTCGTCATTGGGTACTAGTGACCCTACGGTTCTTTTGAAAGACCCTGTAGTTTGTGGTATCGCTTCTGATATTAATGTTTCTCCTGCCAGAGTACTTTTAAAATGGGCAGTACAGCAAGGCATTGGTATGAAAAATTCACTTTTCAACCGAACATAAATTTTAGATATATATTTATGAATAAACTATGCATTACACCTTTCAGGAATTATACCGAAAGCTGTAAACAAGAAACACATAAAAGAAAATGTTGAGTTAAATTTTATGCTTACCTCTAGCCAAATGGAAGCACTATCAGATTTACCTCAGCAGAAATATGCCTGGGATCCAACAAATGTTTGTTAAATACTATAATTTCAAATCTTACCTTCAATGATATTATTATTATGAGAACATTTTTTTTTTGCTTGGTAGTGGATTAAAACAGTATATATTATAAATTAATATGAATAGCTTTGCAGATAAAGTAGCAAAACTCTGCCTACAAAAGTACAATAGCTTAAAGAAAACTGGTAAACCTACCAATAACGAATGGACCGTTTTATCTGGCATAGTTTTGGAAAATACTAATGGTAAATTATCAGTTGTATCCGTGGCCACAGGAACAAAGTGTTTGGGTGGTTCTGATTTACTGAATACTGAAATATGGGAAAGGGGCAGCAGATTGAGTGACTCTCATGCAGAGATCCTGGCTAGACGTGCTTTTCTACGATATTTATATGATCAATTAGATTTATTACTGAATGATCAAAAGAGTGACGTGTTCGCATTAGATTCAACTGATAAGATTGACATTAAACCTGGCATATTATTTCACTTTTTCTCAACTCAAACGCCATGCGGCGATTGTTCAATATTTCCAAAAGAAGCAAAGATGCTTGATGAAGAGATTAATCCTCCCGCAAAAATAAGAAAAATAAGTGCACTTAGTGAAGAGTCTCACGGCTCTTCCTTAAATACAACAAAGAAAGCTTCTAGGATAATTAGTGATACATATAGAACAGGTGCGAAATGCGTTTCAACAGAAGAGAAACAGGATCTTCTCGAACCTGGCATAAATTATCACGTTCTTGGATTGTTACGCACTAAACCAGGTAGAGGTGACCCAACTTTGAGTTTATCATGCTCAGATAAATTGGCAAAGTGAGTATGAACAACGAGCATAGATGAATTTCTGATATTTCTCATTTTTAAAAAGCGAACGTTCACTATAGGTGGAATATATTGGGTGTTCAAGGATCATTCCTTAGCTTATTGATTGCACCACTAAGACTAAAGAGCATTACAATTGGAGGTGGGTGTCCATTTTCTCAAGAAGCAATGGAGCGTGGCTTGTATAAGAGATTTGGTAATGATGTTGCGGGTCTTAAAATATTTCAAGCCAAAGAAAGTTTTATACATTTGAAGGGAACTCTGAGGACGCAACCATGTCCAACAAGCATCATATGGTGTTCTGTGCGCAATAGGTAATTTTGCACAGTATTCAATCAAAAGACCAGTAATATCTGAGTTCTCCTGTTATCGAGTCATTAGAATCAGTTCCTAATATTTTACAGGTGAAAATTGTAGACTGATTGTTTTAGGGAGTTGGAAGTAGCAGTTGAGGGTAGGAAACAGGGAGCAACTAAAAAAAAGAAAGGAAACTTATTACTTGTAAGTAGACGTGAACTTTTAAGAATATTTTTAAGAATTGTTGAGAAATATAAAGGTATCGACAGTGAACAAAGGCATCCTAAAAAAATTAGGTACTACCAATTTAAGCAAAGGTCAAATCTTTATCAAGAGGCATGGAAGCAACTTAGATTGAAAAAATTTCATGCCTGGCCTACAAAGCCTTTAGAATTACAAGACTTTATATTATAATTCATAATACTAAAATAACTGCACTGTCCCTGGGAATATTATACGTACGTTTTTATATACAAACATTTTATTACGAATAAATTATAAAACACGCCGACTTATGTTTGTGTATCCTATGCCGACGCAAGTTAAGAGTATCTGTTCCTGTGTAGTTAGTGTCTCATCTTCTTCATCTTTTACATGCTCTATTTTAAATACTGTGCCAAAAAAATCTCGCAGGTCTCGCAAAAATTGAATCCTGTTAACGGAACATATGAAGTAATCACAATTACTTTTAGAATTGTAATTTAATACTTACATAGTTTGTGTCAGTGGTCCCACTGTTATTTTGGAAACATCTTTTTTCCCAAGTGCCATAAACAAAGCAGCCATACTTTGGAACGGCGAGTCCACGCATCCATTCCTGAACAGTTTTATCTTAATGTATTTAATCATTGAGAAACGTTAACTTACATTCTTACCTGTGTATTTCATCAAGAAGCTTTAAAGCAGCTTCTTTTCCCAAATCTTCAGGTACACAGGGTAATGATCCTGTTGTCATTAAAGGTGAGAATGCTTCCCCACTTAAATATACTTCTGTGGTAGTCTCTGCAGTCAGACTTATTCCAAAACCTGATATATAAGTTAGATATGTTATAAATGAATATATTCTAATTGTTGCACTGACAAATTTGAGTGTACCTGGAGATTTTCCACTAGAAGCTCCTCTGCTTTGGTCAGTGTGAATGTAGATATCTGGTAAAAAATTTAGAAGAACTCCTTTTGCAGATTCTACCATACGATTAGCTATTGCTGGTGATACTCTCACACTACATGCGATCCCTCTGATACGTTTTACCATTCCACTGTTTTGAAACTGCAACATTTATCTATGAGACTTGGTGTATGACACTAATATTATATGTCATTAACTAATATAGCTTATCGAACGTACTTGTATTGTTTTTAAATTTTTATTGATTGGGCAGAAAAATTTTACTTCACCACCACCCATTGGAGCTACACCTCTTTTAGAAATGATTAGTTCAATACTATTATCTCCTGCTAAAAATCGTTTTACTAGGGGAATGGCCGAAGCTTTAATTCTATCTACCGAGGGATCTAAAACAATAATTACAGAAGAAATAATGATTAAATATAAATACAATCGAAGGTGAATATAAATTTCATACCAAGAGCATTGTTTGTAATTCCTCTAAGTTTGATGTTTATAGGTATTTTACAAAAAGGTGCTAAAGCCATGATTCCTTCTAAATAATAACCAATCCCTCGCTGTAAGCTACAATCATGTTCCAAGTCACCTCCAACCAGTAATCCAGGATTGTAATATAAACTTGTGCCAGTTTCATTCAATTCTATTCTAGTTCCATTTGTTATTTTATCCAGAAGTCGTATAAAATTAATTTCATATTCTAAAATAAAAAAAAACATTCACAATTAAGACCAAACATAAATTACAAAAAATATCAAACATTTTAATCAAGAGCGTTAACCTCGAAGTCCAGGATCGTCATCGCCAGAACGAATATCGGTAATTCTTACAGGTTTACACGACAAAGTAGACAATAGCAAACGATATCTCAAATAATTACACCCTTCGTACATCAAAACATTATTTTTTACTTTAGCTGGCATTTTTATATCTTTTAATTATGAACGATTACAAGAAATAGTGTATACGACGAATGGCAGCCATGCACGTGGCTAAACTCGCCATGACAACATACCATAAGCTCCTTCATTTATCGATTACTGGTAACTGAATAATTATTTAACATTAATATACGTGATACTGTCAAATCCATTGCTAAAGGATATTTAATAAAATTCAAAAAAAAATTTAGCATACTAGAGAGAAAGTGTTTACATAATTTTCCTGGGCGAGATAGATTGATTATTCATTACTTTTTACCTAAATGTCCAATTATTTTCTCATACCGAGTATCAACGTAGTTTAAAAGTTTTCAAACAGATGTCTCTGTTAATTGCCTTTAGAAGCCTTTAACTGTAGTGACTTTCTTTGCATTTCATTGGATAACCTGTTTTGGCGTGGGTATATCCCACCTCATGTAGCATCGAATCACGGAATTGGAATCGCGGTACGCGAGTGCTAGTCCCGTTCGCCGTTAAATTTATTATTTGTTGTTTGGCTTCAGTAAATGTGCATTTTCTGACACGAACTGAGATTCTACGACCAGTGAAATGGCCCAGGTACGCTACACGCGGAATCTCTTTCTCAGGGGGATGTGTATCATTTACCTCTTCGCATTCCTGAGCTACTACATCCAGATTCCCGGTAAGTGATACAGATGCGGTCGCACCAAAAATAGCTGTATTTTTTGACGTGGCTCTGCCGGCTCTTATCGATCTATGATATCCGGAATATTTTGAAAATTCTAACAACCCTCAACGTTTTCTTACGTTGCTGCATAACGTTGTTTTTACGTTGCTCGACCGTTGTGAGATTCTACATTTTTCAAGAACATTTTTTACGCACTCTTAATTTTTTTCCTTTTTCCTTAGTATATTGATAAATATATCCAGCGTTTAATGCAGTTATTTCGTTTTGTTTTTATAGACGATACGTTTCTACTTTACAATTTATTGGTGCTCGAATTTTGAAGTATTCATCTTTTCAGAGTAACGGGAATTGATTAGTTAATAGGGCTTCTTCAAGACAAGTTTTTTTATTTTTGTTATGAATATAACGGTATTATCTGTTCCCGTCGATGATTTAAATAATCACTCACCCAATTCAAGAATGATCTAATAGTTATCTGATTATTTTCATCATCTATTATTAAATCTTGCAACAATCGGATGACTTCATTGGTCATTTTAGCTGAAATTGTTTGTTCATATTTTATTCGTGTTATAATAATAATAATAATTTTTCAAGCATATTTCATTAGTTATCTATCTTAGATACTTATGTTATCTTGAACGATACATTTTATTTTATTATTTTTATTCTACATTTTATAAGGCATTACATACTGTATTTCAGTTTAATGATTTGATTATCATACATGGGTCATTATTGAAATGCATAATTTCATAAACTCTGATCTTATCCAATTCTGCTTGCTCTAAATAACTTTTAACTGATACATTATGTTAGAATGTAATGAGAAATATATTCAGATACTTTATAAAATTAGATATGTGGGATAAGAAGCCACTGAAGTGATTATATTAAATGTGTAATAATCTTACCCTCGTTGGCACATCTATAATAGGAATAATATTCTTGTAAATAATAATTTTGCATTTTAGATAATATTTACTTAGGTAAATATATTTTTATGTATATTAGGTTTGTATGGAGAAAATGGAGTTCTACCCGCTAGAACACAATTGGATTTAACAAGCAAAGCGCCGTTATCTCAACAGTTAAGACAGAAACCAACATTATTGTGGTTTGCACCATACATTGGTCTGAATGTTGATTACATGCTGGACCTACTTTCTTTGTGTGGAATCATCCTTTCATTTATGGGGTACTTACTTACTTGGAGTTAAATTTCAATGATACATTTTATTATGCTCTTAGTTATTAAAATTGACACTGCCATTTTGTATTATCATATATCATTTCCTATTGCAGATTCGTTTCACAAAGAGTTTGTATTGCTCCTGTATTTGCAATACTGTGGGCTCTCTATTATTCGTTGTATCAAGTTGGTCAAACTTTTATGTGGTTTCAATGGTAAGTATTGTCATTTGTAGGCTAGACAGATTAAAAAAAGCATGAATGTATTCTATTACAGTCTATCGAGTAAATTATTAATATTTATAAAAGACGTAATTGAAGGTATCTACTGTTTATTGTTACCTCAAGGTAGTTCATGAATGTTTTTTCCATGTTGAAACATATCCACATTGCATAAGTTAGAAGTGGAATTGTAACGTGAGAATTGTATTGATATCTAAGACATATGTGGTATATCAAATGCGAAGGTGTCAAAGATATATCAGATCAGTTGGGATAATTCCTGATTTGTTTACAAGTAACTGCAGATATATTTATTATAAAGGAAATTATGAAAATCACTATAATGCCATTTTATTGCAGGGATATTCTTTTATTGGAAGCTGGATTCTTGTGCACTATTATTGCTCCATTTTGGTACACGCAACGCGGAAAGTTCAGTACACCCAGTGACTCTGTCACGTTTTGGACAGTTCGTTGGTTGCTTTTCCGTTTAATGTTTTCTAGCGGTGTTGTAAAACTCACGTCCGGATGTCCAACATGGTGGAAATTGGATGGTAAATTTCACTTTGATCGACGGATCACTTAGACTTACGTTTTTTTTTTTATATGGCATCATTATTTCTGTCTGTCCATGGACACCAGTCCTATCTAAACTGTCATTCTTACAGCTCTGAATATCCATTTTGAAAGTCAATGTATCCCTACTCCATTGGCTTGGTACGCTCACCACTTGCCAACTTGGTACCTTCGTCTAAGTACAGTAGGAGCAAACGTATTTGAACTTGTTATTCCTTTTCTGTTTTTCTTTCCAAATAGAAAAGTACGGATTACGGCCTTTTATCTTCAGGTAAGAATCATCCATGTGCGAGGATTTTACTGATAGAGCCTATAGAAGTTTTGAGGCGAATGAATTATTATTTATTTTCAGGTGTTCCTCCAATTGCATATTATTGCAACGGGCAATTATAATTTCTTTAATTTGTTAACAATCTGCTTATCCATTTCTCTGCTGGATGACCAATTCTTTTATAAGAGGAAGCTTAAGAGCAGTGGAACACAGATTTCAGATTATTTGTCCACTGCAGTCTGTGTTTTAGTCTATGCTGGTGTCGTTTATGGAACGTACATCTATTACAAGCTCCGAATTTTAGACAACTGGACCATTGATTCTGAAATCGGTAAGTCCATTTCAGAAGCACAGTTGATTTTCACAATTCTGTTTCCGTATTATTTTTAATAAAAATGTTTGATTTACAGCATTTACCAAAGAACAATTTGACGATGTTCTTTCACGCGCGGTACCTATTTCCGTTTGCATTGGTTTAGTATCCTTGGGTGTCACTGTAGCCAATGCTGTAACTAATTCCATTTTAACTGTAAAAGGTGTTCAAAATAAAATCTTAACCACGCTAACAACAATTTTTTATACAGCAATCGTGGTTTTTCTCTTTGCAATTAGCATTGTAAGTACAAAACATTCTTTTAAACTTAAGAGAAATTAAGAAAACTAGCAATATCGATAACGATCATTTTTAATCTAGGTTCCTTATTCTACTCTGCATTCATCTCAAAACGCAACTGTACCGAATCAAATCAGACAGCTCCATGCCAAAGTAGATTTTCTTCACTTGGTTGGTAGTTATGGACTATTCCGTCGTATGACAGGAGTTGGTGGTAGACCAGAAGTTATAATTGAAGGAAGTAACAATATTGATGGCCCATGGAAGGAATATGAATTCCTATATAAACCAGGAAACGTCAATAATTCTTTACCATTCGTTGGTACGTTTCCTTTACTTTTCAACAGACAATATAAATGGTACAAAATACATAATAATTTTTTTTTTTTTACAGCACCTCATCAGCCTAGACTCGATTGGCAAATGTGGTTTGCAGCTTTAGGAACTTACCATCAGAATCCATGGCTTATGTCCTTGGCCTATCGTTTGCTAAATGGACAACCGGAAGTCCTATCGCTTCTCAATAACGCTCAGAATCCATTCCGTAACGGTCCACCGAAATACGTGAAAGCCAGCTTATACCATTATCACTATACACCATGGAGTCAATCGTAAGTGAAGATCACTGCCTTACTCATTCTTAGAAGTATTATCCAAATTAAAAAAAAATGTATTAATAATTATTAGGAACGGACAAGCCTGGTGGACAAGGGAAAAGGTAACCGAGTACTTCCCGGTGTTCAGTCGGGATCATCCACCGCTGATTGACTATCTAACGAAGATGAAGATTATCCAAAAGAAGCCTACGGTGAAGGTGACCAATGAGCCTTTGAAGATTGTTTTGGACGGTATCAGATCTGTAGTTAGTAGATTCGAAGCTAGTTTACTGGCGTGGGGCATTTTCACTGCTGGCTGTGCAATAATAATGACCATTTATAACAATTCCGCTCCAAAGCGAAAGTAAATTGTAGAGGTAAATGTTGTGAGTGAAATGTTATGAGAATGTATTGAAATGTATCAAAAAGCTGTTGCAAGGTTTGAATGAATCAATGTACTTCTATAGGCACTTAGGTTAGAGTTGCTGGAAATCTGTCGGATTGCGCGCGACTATTTTAAAGACAATTCATTTTTGATCTTCTTTGGTCGCACGAGACTTTCTAAATCAGTTATTTAGGATACCTGATAATTGATAAGTATTTTAATGAAGTCACTTTGATAACATCACATTGCGTCATGAGCGCGTGTATTATAATTATTATTTCTACAATATATGTATTTTGATTTTGACTTTTTTAAAATAACGTTCAACGTCCAATCTTGGGTTACGATATATATATGTATACTAAATAATAATTAAATCTATGCTCTCTCATTTTCAAAACGTTTTTCACTATGATCATTTATACAGTGATTCATCGAGAATGAGATGCAAGAAATTGAAGTTATAAATTATGTGAGAATTCAATGACGTCGTATAACGTTCTTGGCCTATGAAACATTTGGATTGGCTTTGCATAAAAAATAATTTACTTTTGCACTAACAACTATAGAATAACATTTTAATTTGTAAGATTATAATTTTCAGCATGCTGATTTTCTTTGTTGTCAAGCACAGGTTCTTTGGTGAACATCTTATTTTTTTAGGTAACGTAAACTTCTGAGATTACGAAGCACCTGATTAAATCTTACCAGTGGTGTATTGTACAGCGGTTTATTATATTTTTGTCTAATATTTATGATTCAAGTGCATTTATCGAACTTGTCGAATAGTTTTACGTGAAGCAAAACAAAATTTAACGAAAGCATCTTCAGAAGAATTACTAGCAACTGCGAGCTAATTTAAAAAAAAATCGAAATCTCTTCTCAATTGTAAGATACAAATAAAAATGCTTGTAAAAAATCAATTTGGTAGTCTTTTATTGGGCATTACATCCTTAGTAAGATATTTCGTACAAATTTCGAATTACAAGTCGTAGAAATATGATTTCTTGTAGATACTTAAAACAAAAAGCTGATAACTCTTTATAATTAGACTGCAAAAGTCCTACATCACAGATGTTTTATAGTTATTGTTTATTACTAATCATCAATTATACCTAAGCTGTGTACAGTTTCACTTGGATTATCGATTCTTTCCTTTTTAACACGTGGTTCCATTTCGGTGTTACCTGGTTTTTTAGGAACGACTCTTTTACTTTTAGTTTTTAATTTACTTTTCAGCACATTCTCTGCGTAGGACAAAAATATTTTCTCCCCACCGTGTATTTCGGGTGGTAGAATTTGCGACATGCCTACTGGAACTTTGAACAACTTTAAAAGCCGTTGCGTCAGCAGCTTGAAAGCTCTACAGCCATCCGGTTGATATTTGAGCCTGTTTCTTTGTTCGTCTACAGCTTCGTCGTCTACGTCTGACATTTGTTTTGACGAAAGTATATTGCGAAATCCAAATATTGTTGAATAATTTGGCTCCAATATTGAGTAATCTGATGATGGCAATGTTTCCTGAAACATTCGTGGCCATGGTGCTTCATCTGATTGACTTACATCTTTTGTACTTGATTCAATTGAAATACCAGAAGTGCTAGCCTCTTTGGGAGGATATGGCATTATTTGGAGCTTCTTTCCACTATCTTTATTGCAATTTTCTATAGGTCTTTTTGTACCATGCAAATCATTAACCTTTTGCTGTGGAGGTAGAATGTAAATTTTTTTTATGACACTTTGCTTCCCTATTTTTCTACTTGATCCAATTAAGATCCGAGTAACTTTTTCAAACTCTAGATGCAAATTAATGCCTATCATAGAAATCACATTTTCAGGAGTTTCTAGTTGCATGTTTACTTCTGCAGAAAATTGTTGGTCGGTGTTTAATTCATATTCTAAAGTTTTCTTGTGAATTCCATTTTTGGTTTTGGACATCATATTGAATGGCAATGGTGGTACAAAATGGTTGTAGGTTTCTGAGTTGTGTTCACCACCAAACATCCTTTGCTGTACATCTTTTATGCTTTCACGACGTTTTGCAACTTCTTTTCCTTTCGATTCGCCATATACCTTTAAGGCAAGCAGCAATTGTTTATTTTTCAAAGATAAAGACTGTGTATCGAGAGTTTCAGGAATAACGAGATTAGCATTTAAACTCTGTAATATGTCATACAATTTTGGGACTTTCACCATAATTTCGTCTGGGGTAAATGACTTTCTCGTTTTATCATGTTTCGATGGAGATGCTACTTCTTTAAAATAGAGTAAAAGCTGTGAGTCAATATCTATTTCATCTTCAGCTATTTCAACATTCTCTTCATCAATTTTCTTCTCCTCTAGGGGAAATATTTCCGTTGCAGATAAATTTCCTTGGTACGTCCGTGGAATATCTTTCAAGGAAACACCCTTCCTCTGATATCGAAGAAGAGCAGAAAATCGATGTCTAACATGAATCCTGGTCTTTGTGGGGAAGTGCTTAGCAATCCTTACCCAATTTGAACCATACTGTACATGAAGTTTAATAAGTTGTACATCCTCTTCAAGAGTCCAAGTATTCTGGTTCCCACTTTCTCTCACGACTAGAGTTTGGTAATGGTCACTAAGCTGAACTGTAGTTCTGTTGGGCATGCAAAGAGCTACTATTTTTCCAAAGTTCTTTCCATACTTTGCTACAGCATTCATCAAGATTTTGTCCTCTGTTGCTGTGAATCGGCCCTTTTTTAAATGTGGTGCCAAACTGTAGGTCCACCGAAAGTACACCTGTTGCTTTGTTCTATTATGCATGCAACCAGCAACTTCACCCCAAGGAATATAGTCTCCATGCCTTAGCTTATTTACAGCATCCACAAGTCTTTGATCCTCTTCCTTTTTCCACTGACATCCCTTAAACCCAAATTGACGGTTGGTAGTGTTGAACCTAATGAAGCATTGATAGCCTGATCTCCGAGTTTTTAATTTCAAGGCAATCTCATCCCAGTTTTCAAAATTATACTGCTCAGCAAGTTGCTTCAAATGCGCGTCTTCTGCCTTAGACCACTTTGTCTTATTGATATCAGGATGTAAGAATATATTCCACATTACACGACACTCTTCAGCTGAGTGCCTACCTTCAAAATCAGTTGCAGCAATTTTCAGCCAATCGAATTCTCTAGCACCCAAAGGCCCAACAGTGTCTTGAAAACATTTAGGCAACAAATTTGCCCTTTCTTCTGCTATTCTTTGTGCACTGCTCATTTTACGATGAGAAACTTTCCTTTTGCCCGGTAGCTTTTTGTTACTTAAAACATCTGTTATGGCCTCTTGTTTGATTGCATTGATGAGAGTACGTCTATCTTTAGGAGTCCACCTGCAAACAATGGGAAGATGGACAATCTGTAACTCACCAGATGCTTTCTTTATCTTGGCATCTTCATTCATCGGTGCAATGAAACGAGCCTTGTCTTTGAAGTATGGCATGCCAGCATTACAGAATGTAATTTTTGAAGCGGACGTGGACTTTGCAGTCTGCAAAATTTTCTGCTCAACATATTGTTTCCTTTTTCGACATTCTTCAAGTAGAGTCGTAAACTTCATCTTTGTAGCTTGCAAACAGTTAATCAACTGTTTGTTAAGAAGAAGTGCTGCTTGTACATCATCCAATGCATTCAAGTTTTCAATATCAAGACCATTTTCTTCAATGCAGAACGAACTGTTCGAGGCAGAATCATCTTGTGTTTCTTGTGTTATAGTAAGAGAATCCCTTTTCTCATGAAGGTTAGACAAAACGTTTTCCGTCGTTGTACTTGTTGAGGTCGACGGCGATTGATTTTTTTGTGCCAAAGCATTTTCCAAAGCTTTTATATCATCCAAAAGAGTATAGTCCTCTGAATCACTCATTGCGCCTAATTACCCCTCTCAAAGCAAATCACAGTGACAATCTCATCTCGAGTAATATATTTAAATAAAAACAATCGCGCCAAGCACAGAGGTGATATTTTTCATACCAACGGTTTGACATTCAACCGGAACCACGCGTCTTCATTTCCGGGAGCACTAAGGTCGGAAAAATTCAAACTAATCCTATTCTCAGTTCTCATTAGTAATAAGAGACAAGATAATCTTTGGTTTTCATCCAATTAAATTAAAAACTACAATAGCTACAACGCTACTGGATAAATATTAAACACCGGAGATTTTTAATACTAAGAGAAATGATATCTTATTAAAGACTATCTTAAATTGTTCTGAAGTAAGATTTTTGACGTTCGACCGGAAGTGAAACACATATGTTTCCGGCGATGTTTCTGCGGAAGAGGGCGTGCGCAGTAAGCGCAGCCTTAAAATGTCGGCTGGCTGAAATACGTTAACTGTTATCATGATAAAATTGATTTTTCTTGGTTAAGTTTACGCGCAATTAATACAAGAACGGCCGGCGTACAGTGCAGACAGTACGAGGCTACTAGGTAAAGTCCTTTTGTTTTTGGGGATCGCGTACCACGCGGTGCAAACCGGGCGAGAAAGCCTTATGTCAAGCCAGTTGGGGATAGGGAGGGCCGACGACGTGCCAACATGAAGAAGCTCTTCTCGAAGATCGACAACACTTCCAAGGAACCGAATAGCTATGTGGGCAAGGTCTTCGTCGTTGGTCGGCATACAGTTACTGTCGAGGAAGTTCTTGCTGAAGGTATACCCTTTTTTCAACATTATATTTACACTGCACATTCTACGCCCAATATTCTTTTATCTTTTACTCTCTGCTAATCTTATCCCGGACCGTTGATACCACCCTGAATTCTGATGTAAATCACGAATTTTAAATTCTGTACTTTGTATCCGTTTCGTCCTTTTTGATCATTTAGAATAAATGAATTTCCATATCATTCTATGTGATAGATGCTAGATTGAAGAAATTTTTCAAATTTTTAAACATGAATGGGGTCAGTGAAAGTTATATTTTTCATCTTTATCATAATTTGTGGATTATAAATTTTTTAATATTATTTATCGTAAGCACAATCTGCATATCTGTTTGTTTATATAACTTTTTTTTTTTACTATGTGATGAATCGAATTACTACTTTTATATACATTGAAAGGTTTATTGATAGTTGAGAAATATTGTTTTTCTGTAACGGTTTTTGTAGAAAACATACATTTGTATAAGTTCTTTGTATTGTGAAATAACACAAGCATAGATGTATTACTAAATATTTAAATGAGAGTCAAATAAGTGATGCAAGGTTAAAACAGTTAACTCAGCCAATAAGCTAATATGGAGCAATAGATCATTGATTTTAATCGAAGTGAATCATATTGTGATTGTTAAAGCTGCATAATACATTAAAATTTATCAATCCATAGATATTATGATAAAGGATTATCATTTATATATGTCTCTATGTTATCTCAAACTGTGTTTATTCTCACCTACTTTCCGATATATTTTTACAGTAGTCAATGATACTTTACGTTGAGATTGAAGGAATGGATAAAATTTTCTCATCTATATCTTATTTGTCAAAAATGATCTGACGATGATCTCAAATTTAATATGAATATGTCTAACAATAGGTACATTTTATTTTAATTTATAGGAGGATTTGCTGTGGTGTTCCTTGTCAAGTCATCAAGTGGTCGATATGCACTTAAACGCATGTATGTCAACAACGAACATGATCTTAATGTTTGTAAGAGAGAGATACAAATTGCTGTAAGTACAGTTAAACAATAACTATTTTGTAGGCAGTTGATAGAAATATGTATTCAATTATCAGAAGGTTAGGAAATATATAATAAATTTAGAGGAAATTTAATAACAAACTTTATCTCAAATATGTTTCCTTTGCTTAAAATACACTACACAATATATCCAACTACTCAGTGGTTTACTTGGCATATCAAGGGTATAAATTGAGGCCAAACTTTCTCACATACAGTTTTTCTCTATTAAATCATGACTATTATTTGCCTCCATAAAAAATTTCTTGTTTATAGAGTTTGCAAATTGTTTGGATACCTTAAGAATTAGCAGCCAATATCAATTGAATTAATGCCAATCTGCGAATAGATTAGCAATTATGTTGCACAAAAGTCGCATCGTATTTCGTGCATTTATAAAGACTGATTTCACGAGCAATTAAAATCTAATATTATCCTCAGTAGATCGTATGTATATCTCCATTTAGCCTTACCATCCGCCTGATAAACCGCTATCTTCATCCTAAACCTTCAGACGAAGGAAACTAGCCTATACGCAATCATAAATATTTAAACGAATGACTACGTTATAATTTAATAGAAAAATTACACATATCCTTTTATTGCGGTCTGAACTTTCCTGTTACAGAGAATTTCATGCAATCGAATTACGATATAAGTTTTCTTTCTCTCTCTCGCTCTATCTCTCTTTTTCTGTCTCACTCTGTTTTTGAAGGATGATTAATAAAACTATATTTTGCATCGTACTCCTTCTTTTTGCGTTACTTTGGTAACGCTGAGGACATCTGCCAAATCACGTCTTTTTATTTGTTGAGCGAAAAAATGTATATCTTAGTTATCACTTCGTGTCTTATTTATGCAAATGAACGTATCTCTAATTAACATTATCTATGGTCTTTTATGTAATGTCGTAGAAAAAATAAAAAAAAAAGAGTGATGCTCCAATTTTTATTGGCACTCTTCGCAAGAGTTTACTGTGTAGCAACGTCCATTACGTCCGCGTTCAACCATGACAACGATAAAATACATGCGAACAGAATACTCAGGACACGCTGTATCCGTTATGAAAAATATTGGAATAGTCCACGCAATGTTTTTGCTTGTAGAGTAACTTGAGTGGTCATAAGAACATCATAGGATATGTGGACAGCAGCATCAGCCACACAGGCAATGGAGTTCATGAACTTTTACTCCTGATGCCATATTGCAAGTCTCAAGTTCTTCAAATGATGAACAACAGGTTGGCACTTTTAGAATTGCTCAATGTTTACTGTTGCTTCCGGGTTGAATCACACAGTAGACTATTATCCTGTTCGTACGTAAGATGTGGTATTATGATTACTTTACAGGCTTCAAACTGGCTTCAGTGAGTCGGAAGTTCTTCACATTTTTTGTGATGTTTGCGAGGCTGTGTCACGACTTCACCATTGTCAAACTCCAATAATACACAGGGACCTGAAGGTAGGTCAGTTTAAATAAATATAGTTACTTCTTTTTCACGTAATAATCCTAAAGAGTATTGACCACAGATTATATTCTGTTTAGGTTGAGAATATACTGTTAGCTGATTCAGGTCACTATGTCTTATGCGATTTTGGATCAGCAACTGGTAAAGTCCTTAATCCAAGCGTTCAGGGTGCATCGATAGTCGAAGAAGAAATTAAAAAATATACTACACTAAGCTATAGAGCGCCAGAGATGGTTGACATGTATTGCGGTAAACCAATTACAACCAAGGCCGATATATGGGTAAGACAGAATTAAGTTTGATTGGGGGGGAAAAAAAAAGAAATGGAAGTTTAAAGAATGATTCATTCTTATTCAGGCACTGGGCTGTTTGCTATATAAGCTCTGCTTCTTCACCCTTCCATTTGGCGAGAGTACTCTCGCCATCCAATCAGGAAATTTTGTTATACCTGATAATTCGAGGTTCGTGTCCTTGACAATTAAATACTAGATTATAATTCGAACATGAGTTTAAAAGAGAATTTGATTTTTCAGATACAGCAAAGCTTTGCATTGCTTGATTAGATACATGCTCGAGCCAGACCCGGATGTTCGACCTGACATCTATCAAGTTTCGGTGATAGCTTTCCAGATACAAGGGAAGGATTGTCCTGTGCAAAATCTTCATGTGAGTCTTGGATGATTTTATTGCATATCATTGAATTTTTATGAGCTCAAGTTGTTTGAAGAAAGTAATCTATGTGCATATTTTTACAGAAAGTTCCAGCTCCCACTCTTGACTCCCTTCCATGTCCTTGCATCGAGTCGGATAGTATGAAGCGATCGTCGTCGGTAAAAGTAGCAAAACCTACTCCGATAACAACAGTAGAAGGTACCTCTGTAGCTCCCAGACAGAGGCCAAAAGGCCAGGCCGTTGGCACAGGGCCAATAAGCATAGGCGGTCAGATCGTAGGTCAAATATCTGGTCAGGGCAATCAACTGCAGTCCCAAAACTCTATAGGAAATTCGGTTTCCTATGTTCAAGTTAACCAACAAATTACTCCCGTAAACACGCCGCAGTCTTATTTAGTTCAGAATATACAGAACATTCAGACAATTCCTGTAAACCCGCAGCAGCCGTCGTTACAGCTCTCGAGTCAATCATCCTTTGCCCAAGTTACACCTCACATTTCCTCCCCAAATCAAGCTGCTCCATTTGGACAAGGCCAAACTCAGCAATCGCCGTTTGGACAATCTCAGAGTCCTATGATAAGTCATTCTCCTTTGACTCATCAATCTCCTGTAACCGTGCAGGATAAGAATCCTTACTACTTCGACTCACGACATGAACCGAGAACTTCAACTTCGACTGTCAATGAGGATAACTTGGACGCCCTGTTCCCAGCTTCTGGTAAGAAAACATTTGCAGTTTGAAGTCAAGCCAATGAACATGGTCCAGGAATATGGACAATTTCGATCCTTTGTTTCCTCTTACAGGGTATCCTGATCCCTTCAAAGATGATGCACGGTCTATGCCACCTCCAGCGAAAATTCCTCCTCCGGTGGCTCCTAAACCAGGTTCTGCAAAGATTCTTCAAAAATTAACTACACCAACCAATATAGCACCGCCACCAAAGTTGACGACTCCCACCCAGCTAGCACCTAAGCTAAATACACCAACGGGGACATGTAAGTTGACACCGAGTATGACTCCGGCTCTACCGAAACCGGTTAACAAGATGGAGAGCCTTAGCCAAAGTATCAGCTCAAGCGCTTCGCCGCCAGAGAGTCCCACGTTGTCATCCTCACGACATAGAAGAAACGTCAGCGATACCAGTGCTTTCAACAAGTAAGTATCTGGCTTTGCGATGATTATGACACTGCTCGATTTTTATCCCACGCAAAAGGTCTTCGCATCGATGCCCATCATCTCGTTGATTGTGACTAAAAATTGACAGTTTATCGCAACCACTATCGCCGCTCCTATTCGTCAAGAGATTCTTATTTGTATTACAGCGGCCATTTCGATGTTCACAGAGTGTTTGCAAACGAGACCTCTCAGTTCCTAGCACCTTACGAGGCCTCGGTTAAACCTCGCTCGGGAGGTACGACACCTCCCGAAGTCCCGGCCGATATTAGGCCTTGTATAGGAGCTAGTGCCTCGCATGTACGTGTTGTAAGTACTAAATTGCACGTCCTTACTTTTATTTGAATTATAATTATTTCTCTCAATACTTCCAGGACGTTCTTCTTTCATTTCAAAGACTTCTGGCAACCCTTGAACGTAGACCTTGAATCTTAACATATTTTTTTTGTGTTTGGACTTTTGTTTTGATTACTAAACTTTTCCTGCGTTTATTCCAATTATCAGTTTTACCAACTCCTGTTTCTAATTACAAAGCATTTTAGTTCAAGTTCTGCACTGCACCTAGATATAATTAATTATAAATGAATGATACAGTCGAGGAGAAGAATTGTGGATATCGAATTACGTTGTTGACACGATTCCCATGTTAATAAATGGATAAAATTAGGCCACCAAAAAATCGATTACTGATAGACTTTATGCCGCGTTTGCGTACTACGAATATTCCAACTTTTTTTTGTGTATTAGGGCGAACTCTCAAGCGTAGCAGGTGTCGAGGGAAGATCATTGAGCGCGGATGTAGCAGCTTGGAATCCATTCGAGGACACGCAACCGTTTAATCAGCTTACGGAGGATCATATTTTTGGCGCAGAATTTGACAAGATCAGAAGAGGAAGTAACAGCAGCATAAGTGGAGTTAAAAGTCGAGAAAGTCTTGTGATGACTTATTCCGACTTACCCGAAGATCCCTTTGAATCTGCACCCTTCAGCTTACCTAGTAAGTTAATAACTGGACAATTGAATTTTTCCAATCTTTCACTTTCAAATTAAGTGTCACTAATGTCTCTTCTCTCTGGAACACCACGTAACGAAAATTTCGTTTCAGCAGGCAAGAAGAATAAACTAGGATCAAAGGCTGCTGCTATTGCTGGAGGTAATGCATGAGATTCTTACTTTCCTATATACATAGTATATATATATACACACCATATATACACTTTACCCTCATCCGTTTTCACTTCTTTAAAATCTACTAATCCCATTCATTGTCAACAAGTACTACATATACTCATATTAATAGGCTACCTTCTGTCTACTTATCTTTCATAATACAATTAGGTTTCACCTAACCAGAGAAAGCTTAAGACTTTCGAGTCCTTATCTATGCTAAGCGTTCCCTGGGATAGGCACTTCAGGTGCAATACTATTAACGAATTATACTGTCGACGATTAATTCGACGTAAATTTGAATCCGATATTTTTTTTCGTTATGAGTAACAATCAAATGTCAATCCAAAATTTTTTTTAAATTACATTAGGCGTCACTCAAATACTTGGAACTTTCGATGAGTATTATTTACGCTTTAAGTTATGCATAATACTAAGCTAGTTGGCCATTCCGCTGAATATCCTCGCTGTATTTCACTAGCGAGCTTCAGCACAGTCTAAAGACTTGAAATAGAAATTATTTGAAGTTTTATCGAATTCAAAAAGACTTCGAGAATACGGCTGTTAGAATGCCAATTGGAGAATTAATTAATTTCCATTGACCCACCAAAGGTACCAAATTAGTATTAAAGACGTTTAAATAATTTCTTATTCTGTACGTGTGCTTTTCTTTTAATCTTAATTCATTCAGTATAACACATGTTACATCGACGATCTGTTGTTCTATCTTTACTGAAATGTCTATAAGTGCTCTAGTCCGTATTCCATCGAATTGAAATCCTCGATTACGTCGTTATAGGATTCTATAATTTGTTAGCTTAAAACGAAAAGAAGAGAAATCATTTTCTTTAGGTTAATTACTCCATTGGATATCGTACTTACGTGAGAAAACGAGACATTCGAATTTGATTATACGATAAGGGGAAACGCGTTGTGAGTAAATATGAAAATTAAGAAAAAATCATAATCGCGTTTATTTCGCTCTAGTTTATGTTAAGTTAGGTTATTGGAAAATTTTATTTTTCAAGTCTGTGCAAAGTGACTTGATCTTTCCCAATGATTAATCTGACACTTTTATAAGTGATCAAATCTATAATGTCTCAACGCTTAAGTCACTTTTTTACATCTTCCACAATTTTAATCCATTTAATTTTCACATAGTACCTAACTGAACTACAATCATATCTGATATGGTCATTGCATTAGCCAGCCAACGGCTGTGCAAAATACGATCAACTAAGGTCGACAAGAGAATATGATATGTGTATATCAACTTTAGTTTCAATGACAAACAAAAGTCCGTTATTAAGAAATGCAGCGATAATCCCATTGTGGAAGACAATTGTGGAAAATGTATTGTGATTCTGTTTTGCTCAGTTATTAATTACGCTCAATTACACAGAGAGAAGAATACGATCAATTAATTTTAGCTAATTCATAAGTTTAATGCGTTCACCGTGCATTGCAGCTCAGTGCTACGACGATAAAACGACAAACAAAAAAAAAAGGAATAAAAACGAAAAGTTTAATCAGAATACATAAGAAACGATACATCGAATCTGAGATTCGTGTTGCGATACAATATCTAGCTAATACGTTATCATTACTGTTGTAATTATTCTATATATAACGTTGTGCTTGCAAAGAAAAGAAACTATTGTCAACGCATAATAAGTGATATAAATTTATAATCTATACAATATTAAAAATCATGCGTACCACCTCGTCGCCTGTACTTGCAAATTCGAATCCGATAATTGCTGCAAGAGATTTAATTTCTGGAATGACAGTTGCAATTGCAAGTGACGGTGGGTCATGCGGTGTGGCGTGGCGGGGAGAGGGGCTGAAAAAGAAACTGAGAGGAACGTTGCATATATAAATATATAAAATGTATTATTACTTATAATACGTCACAGATTGCTTGGGCAAGATATTTTTGCTCTATACATATTATAAATATATATATATATATAGCCTTGTGCTTTGAATCACAATGGCAATTGTATAGTACATAGTAAACGTGGCGACGGGAAGGAAGGGCCGTGATATATCACTTTATTTTCGAGATAAAGAGAAAAGAAATAAAACGATCTTCGGTAAACTCCTGCGAGCGGCATGCGGTTGCGAATTAAAGTCTCTAGTTTTGTAACGTGCATATACATTGTTCGTTTATTTTTGACGAGGCGCGCGTAACGTTACCGAAGTTCGTGATGCTAATCGAACAAAGTGGGCCCTTTCTTTTCGCATCGTCCCTATATATATACACACACACACACACACACACACACACACACACACAATGCGTATAATATAGATATACATATATAAATATATACATACGAAGGAGTTATATTGCGTTAAACAAATAGACGAAAAAGGAAAAAAAAAATACGGAAAACGTAACACTGTGGTGTTAAGATAACGAGGCGATTGTCGCGTTTCTATTTGCGCGTCTTACGATGCTGCTGGCAAGAAGACTACGGTGATCGCTAGGCAATGCCTGTACTTATTGATAATATTGATTATGCGTTTGCTTAACTAAATTTCATGTGCATGGCGGCACGATTAAGATCCCTATTTCATCCACTGTTTAGTTTCGTTATTGATAGTTGAATTTTTCTCTTTGGTGTCTGCACGGTAACTGACTGACAATAATTCCAAATGGATGTATGTCACTGTTAGTAAAGATTAGCCGTAACTGGCGAAAAAAAAAGGATAATTCGAATTTTCGTGTATGTCACTTTCACGCGATTCTCTTGAAGTTTTTATTATTCGTGAGTCGTGAGATTCGTTCGTTTGGCTTTTCGCTGTTGAAATTCTCGGTGTGTCTTTTGTAAACGTGGAGATTGTACACCTCGTGATTTATTAAGTGAAACAGAAGTGAAACGAGCTTTTTTCCATTTTTGAAACTAAAAACTGTACGATTCAGCCTCTTGAACCATACTCAGTAAATCTGGGAGACAATGTAAATTTTTTATCTGCTTTCTGTACGTATATTCGTCTTTTTCATGTGAAAATGTCTTTTAACCATGAGTATTACTAACTGGAACGTCAGGATTTATGTATTTAATTACTGCGAAGAGTCATTCGAAGACCTTTGGGACAAGAAAACGAGACGGTTCAATTAATCAATATTAATTTATTGTTCTACCGATACCTTGGAGTATTCCAGAGGATCATAAACAACTTGTACTCGTGTTATCTTTTCCGGATGTCTTCGGTAACGTCCCAGTGTGTAAGTACAAAGAGGGAAACAAAACAAAATAATACGCAGATACGAGAGAACTCGGTACGAGCTTACGAATCCGCTTCTTCGTAATTAGTCATGGAAGCTACCGAAACATACTTATTACATATAATATATATACTTATTATATATATATATATACATCTATGTCTGTCCACTGTCTGGAACACCCTAATGAGTTTGGGAGGCCTAAAATTGAATTTAATCTGCTCCGATTAGAATTCACAGCATATTGGGTTTAACCATTTGTGCAATTTCATTGTCTCTGTCCTGCATTGCATCCCGCCTATGGTGTCTAACGTGTGTCGAGAGTATTCATAATTAAAATTTTAAAAAAAGGGAACACGGGATTTGCTCTTCGTTGTAACGTTCGAATATATTTTTCTTCATTATGCGACCAATTGAATTATCGTAATACGGCAATACCGTGACTGTGCGTAACCATCCAAATTACTTCCCCATCGGATCCCTCTTTTTAAATATTTTTCTTCCCTTGTAAAATGCTTCACGCACCGTAGGGGGTTGATAATCTTGGACATTGCTATTCTCGCTGTATTACAATAAACCATGTTGCAGCAATAAACATGTACATTAGCACTTTGCGTACTCTTCTTTCCAATGGTCACTTTTTGGAAAAACGCAGCAATTCTTTGACCTCAACCGACCATGAGAGTTCATCGTTACAAGGCTCTTTATATATATATATATTGTTTTTTTTTGGTCGAGACAAAACTTTACCGTTTAACTATTTATTATTTATCGATACTCGCGCATAATTTTCTGTCGTTGGATGAAGTCGAAAGTGTTACTGCGTTTTACTTCTTTTTTTTCTATATTTTTATTTTCAAATACTCCCGAACCCCAGAATCTGATTAGGACTGTTCCAGACGAGGTGGTGGTGCTACTAACATTAATTGTATATAGATTATTTTGTCTTTAATTAATTACGTGATTGAGCGACCTTTAAGAGATGTTTTATATTATTCGGAAAGCAATCAAGCCATTTCGCACACTACACTGACAACTCATTGTCTGCAGCAGGCCTAATCAGACTCCTCCTTATATCTTTTCGAATTAGTTTGTATTTTATTCGCTGTCTTGTCGTGTCCCTTGTTCAGCATTAATACTTGCTCTGCGAATTGATTACCTTCTTCATCTTGTTCCGGTGCTTGGATGACTTTACTGGAGAGCCAATTAGTCAAAGTGCATCAAAAGTCAATACCTGAATGACCTTAATACATGCATTAACTGTATTTTCAATTGTGTGACTTGCTGAAAGATTTAGCGTGACTTTGACATCACTCTTATTGTATAATTAGTCATTGTTTTATTGTTCAGTTCTTTATAGATATTTATCATGAAATCTGGAAACTAGAAATGAATTTCGTATACGAGAAAGGTCTGGGACACGACATGCGTGCAGCGTTTAATTACATATACATTCATATATATATGTGTGTGTATGACAGTGTAGAATAATTTGTGCGTTTGTTTAACGTACATTTTTCATAGATCGATTAAAGCTCTTAGGTAAGTACGATCGTTTTAGTTTAATCAGATGATTCTGATAATTGGAATCATCTCCTTTGCTTCAGAATATTTTTTACCGTTACGGCAATTTTTCACGATTTACAAACCTATTGTGAAATTTTGTTTTCCAGGCAAATCTATCGAAGGGAGAGCTAAGTTACCAGTTACCAAGTGGAGTCCTGAGGTTGAGCCTGCTGCTGTAGACGACGAGGCATCTTTATTAGCCGAATCTAGTCCCGTGTCACCGCCTTTTGTCAGGGCACCTGTGGAGGATCGTTCCAAGTATGAAAAACTAGCGTTCAATGCTGACGAAGTGTCGAGTGACAGCGATAAGGAGATTGCGCAGAGAACTGAAGAGAGAATCAAGAAGAAGAAAAGAAGAGTCAAGGGCGTATTGAATAGGAGGAAGAAGGAGGCTGCTCAAGATCCAGGAAATGCACCTGTTGAGTACGAGTCAGATGACTCCATAGGATCAGCCAGTGATTTAAAGGCCATGAATGACGAAGATTGTAATTTGGATAATGACGAGGATGAGAGAGAGAAAATAGATGAGACCATCTCCGAGAGCGTCAGAACCTGTGGAAGCTCGGCGTATCATGCTGAATGTGAATCCGTGGCTACTCACGAGGACGATCATCGAATCAGGAGACCTAGGAAACATCACAGGGATCAACCGTTACCCACTATAGATGCTGATCCAGTAGTTGGACATCAGTACGGCGAGAAACCTCTTCTGCTGGACGACGAACTGGATCCAGAATCTAAACCGGAACAGTCTCATGGAGATCCATTCGTTGGGCATCAGTACGGCTCGAAACCTCTATTATTTAATAACGGCAGCTCCTCCGACGAAATAGAAAATACTAAGACGCTGAACAATGGCTTATGGAAAGTCGAGGAAGACGTATTTGCCCTGGCACCGTTCCCTAGGCCAACCAGTTCTAGAAAGAGCAGCAGTAGTCGCGACAGCGGACCAAAACCACTGGGTCAGTCAAGCATCACAAATTCACCTCATAATTCAAACTTAGTCACTCCTATATCCAGCTCGCCCATAGTATCCGGATCACTGGTCGACCTAAATAATCAAACTAAATTCCGGTACTTGGCGTCATCAAGACCACTCCAAACTATACCAGACAGTTCTACAAGTAATTATGAAAATATGGACTTCTCTGTTCCACTTCATCGAACTTCGAATGATACTACTGCACAACCTACCCCGGATGATTCAGAGAAGAATGACAAGGACCTCTTTGGCTCTTCACCTTTCAGTTCCACTGGCTTCACAAATCCTTTCAACAGTATGACAAGCTATCCTACTACTAATGAACAAACTCCCCAATCTGTACCAACGCCAACAACTCAACCTCCTTTGTATGCAGATTATACAAATATTCCACTACAACCCTATCATCCCCCAAGTGATTTCCACGCAACGCAACCAGCCGTGGCATCCAATTCAAAGTTCGGTGTAGTCACTGTGAACTCTAGCAACCTCAACGCAGAATCGCCAAAGGATCTTTTCGGTTCGATACCTTTCGAAGAGTTTGCCTCCCTGACGATGACCAGCCAACAACGACCAACATCATTACCACTCTCTCAGTCACCAACTTTTGTAGATCACGCCCTGAGCACCATACTCTCAACCAGTGCACAGTCTTCATACTCTGGTCAGGCCCCATCGACTATACAACCAACCTATACGGTTCAGCCTGTACGTCATACAGCAAGGATTATAGTTCACTCTATGAACAATGTATCAAGACCAGAAATCTCACCGGATATTATATCGCCAATGTCACCAGAGCCTCTAGTCACGGAGGATTCACCTAAGCACAAAAAGGACAAGTTGAAATCCGACAAGTCCAAGTACCACCTCATAAATGAAAATCGTGGAGACACTATAAACGTTTTGCCTGTGAAGACGTCCCACAAGTCGAAGAGTTCAACCTCCAAAAAGACACCAAAAGGGAAAAAGAGTGCTGCAGCCGTAGCTGGGTTCAGTAATATGAGTTTCGAAGACTTCCCCAGTGATGAAAATGAGGAAAGACAACCACCCGGTCCAAGAGTGGCACCTTTTGAAGTGATAAGAGAACCTGAGAAGCGTTTTGGATCCTTGAAGAGGAGGAGTAATCCGTTCACCTGAGAACGACACAATAACGGGAGCAGCTAGTACGAGGCTTTTTAGTATAGGACTCACTGTGAATTATTAGAGTCTTCTCTTATGTGAAAGAGGTGTTGTATTGGGAAGAGCACTTGGTTTAAAATGTATTAGGTACATCTTGCAACTCCTACCCAGAAAGCTTTTAATTTCAACTGACTGAGAATAACTGTTCTATTTTCTATCTTCGTCATAGTTATTCTTGCTATTCCAAATTAGAAACCAAGTGCACTTCGTGATCCTTTCGACGTCTCATTCACGTCAGGTGCATCTATTGCGCGTTTCAAGAACAGCAGTCCAAGAGCAAACTAACTTTCCTTTGCGTGAAATACGCTTTGTAATGTAGAAAATCTGAACACTCGAAATCGCGAATTGTCAGCGTTTCCTGGAGCGTTCGCAAAGTTATTGTTGCATAAGTGATAACAAAAGAAAATATAGAAATGAGATAAGATTCAACATTTGAAGGAAAACAAAAAAAATGACAATGGTGCATTAAACAATACCGTTTTACGAGCGTGAGATACAAACAAAAAAAAAAGAGTATTCAATTATACACAATAACTGTCTTAGAGCCGTGTCTCGCATTAGGCTAGGACGTTTGTACTGTCGCGTAACTAGAAGTAAAAAAAAAAAAGCGAAAACAGCATCAACCAATATAAACTACCGCAGAAACGTAGCAACGAGAAACATTTTATGAAATCTCGATATTTTTTTTTATTTCTTTTTTTTCCTCAAAGAAACACCGGGTTGTTGAACTTGGCAGCTTGATACCAAAAAAAAGGGAAAGTAACGAAAAAAAAAAATGGAACAGAAAATAAAGCGAAAAGGAATAATAGCAGAGGAAACTTAAAAAGAAAAAAAAAACAGAGCACACGCATCTATTTTTGCTGCTACGCGTTTTCACTACATTTGTACACTTTGAGATTCCTAGATTTCTACTAGCGTTATAATAAATAAAAAAGTATATGAATCCACTACAAGACTATTACCGAATAGAGAAATAGTCTACCAATTTACAATGACATCATCCAAGTAACTCGCGAATATTAGAATTTCGCGAATGTCGAATTCGCGTGTGCGTTTTTAGGTATACATATTGTATATATCGTTGCGACCTACGAGATAAGCATCTTCGAAATGTTAGTGTATCATTTTTTTTTTCTCGGCAGCAGCATTAGGTTGTGTATCGCAAAGAAGTACAGAACAAAGATGAAGTACGAGTAGTTTTCGAATTCGTAAACGCGCAGTATGTAGCATTGACTTTATTCGTCTGTCAGACGTCATCGTATGGTTTATTAACTCGCACGACTATCCTTGCCTTGACAGTTTAAAGAAAAATGAAAAAAAAATTCCATATTAGGCAAATAATTTTTCATTTTTTTTTTTAATGTTTATTAATTCTCTGCTCTAAAAATTGCCTTATCACATAAGACTGAACAGCCGACAGTCACTGTTGATGCTTAGAAAATTTTTTAAATTTCTTACCCCGACAGAATTTCATTATTTTATTACGTACGATTGCAGCTTCGCCATACGATTGATTAACGTGACGATAGGAGAGGAATCAGACAAAGCACCCTGACCTTTGACCCAGCGACACTTTATATAATACCGAGACATCGAGCCGTTAAAATTATATCCTATTACATGAATCATATTTGGCTTTTGCATATTACGTACGAATCGAGTACATCGCAGCTGGTGATCTTCATCTTTGATAAGTTAACTTGACGATAAGTTATTGGAACTGGGTCCGTCTAATTCGGCATAAGGAAAAACAAAAGGCAGAAAGATGAAATGAGACAATATTATAAACAAGCGTACGATTAAACAAAATATAAATATATATTATATAAATATTATATGCATAAAAGCTAATATGTATGTATATATTTATATGGAGTAACTGTAGATAAATTAGTACGTATATGATTAGGTGCCTTCCTTTATTAACAAAAAAAAAATTGTCTCCGGGCTTGTATCATGTGTTGTGTCGTAGAGATAAACTATAGTAATGCTACTGTCAGACAAAACAAGTCAATTGTATCTATATACAAGTGTGCACGTATAAAACGTACAACTTTACAATGAATCATCAAAAATGAAAAAGCTTCTTCAATTTCAGCAGGTCCTGCGCACGCGATTCAAGGGAACTCTTGTTAATATCTTTGATTAATTATTAAACCGCATGACAGAACATTGAAAGGCTTTTGCAAATTTCGGATTAAACTCAAAATACTTGCTGATGTATTACTATCAATTTAGAACGAGTGTAATGAGGTTACGATTATTGAATTTTCAATCCTGTCTACTGAAACTATGTATTCTTTTTTTTTATGTTACGGTATAGAGTACCGCTCGGTGCTAGAAGAATATAAAAATAATTTACGTTTACAACGGACAGTGTAAAACAGTCGAAGGGTGATTTTCGAATTAATTTTTTTTTCTTTATGATTTTCCTTTTTTTTTTTTCTTAGAGGCAAATAATTTTCTAATCTAATTACCCTTTCGACCTTTATACGAGTCTCGTAACATTCCTTAAGTTTTTAGCTTCACTTCCCCCTCTCTTTCTACGTTTACCTTTTTTTTCTCTTTTTATTATTTTCGTTTTCGCTTCTACATAATTATAGTCATATTTATTGCTTTTACTTTGGCATTTTTCTTCGGTGCTCATTTTCCGTTTTGTTCGTTGCTCATGATATATATACCACCTGCATAATTCTATCACTGCCCATAACCAAATTTCACAGTATTTCGTACAATTTTCAATGCGAACGACAAGGTATTTCTTTCCTTTTATGTCGCGCGAGGCGATCTTCGTCGCCGACGTGAAAATCGAAAAATTATGTTTGCGATTTGGACAGTCCTCAACTTCTCCCGTGGTCATCGTTTTCAACCAGCGTTTATAGGGTAACACCTGTTTTCATGAAATCTTTACACATGCCGTGTATCAAACGAAAAAGTTTCTTTTTCTCCTTTTTGCATTTAATTGCGAGCTTGTTGTATTCCCGTTGGCACGGCCGTATCGAAACGTTATGCAATTTATCACAGGAAAACTCTCTAGATCTTACATTTCTTTTCTTCGATAATGTCCATACACGATATTTATGTATAAAAGACCAGTTGTTACAATTATATTTTGTTGTTAATGTGTTTACATAGTTACTAATGTAATTCGAAAGTCATTGCAGGTAGTAAGGATTAGTAATAATTATGTATTATCATTATTGCTACATATAGAGATGAAATAATATATATATTATATATAATACATATATATTATATATATATAACGAAATAAGAACTTAAGCGACGCGTTCGCTTGGAATGTCTGAGTTTTCCATAAATTTATTTTGTCCGACAGCATTACTTAATTGTAATAAGTTTTGCGACATACTTTCCCTCGAGTGAATAGGTAACACGATGTACATAAAAAAAAACCATTAATGTCCCTATGTATAAAACACAGACAGCTGAAATAAACTCTATTATAATATAAGCAGATAAAATTCGATTGGATATTAAAATAATTCATTGAAAAAAAAAAAGTATGTCATGTTTGCAAAATAGTTCCTGTCGATTCGATCAACACAAGGGTAGTAAGTTTCGACTATTGAAAAAAAAAATAGAGAATATTATTATGCTTGATGCAGGTACGTATGTCTCTTAAGGATAATTAATTATATTCAAAATTTTAATTTCTTTTATGTGTCTGATTGTCAACAGCAGCAGCAACATAATTTTTCACCGAGACTCTTGTTCCTCCGCCTTGCCATTATGGTGCTGACGACGAATATGCCTACCCAGACGAAGAGATTGAACCAGGAAGTTGTAATGGAGAATTGCAGTGCCAAACCAGTATTTATTACATCACCGCGTCTCCAGTTGTTGGTATCTGGATGAATATAGTCCATAAAGTCGAGAATAGCACCACAGGAGAGACGATTGTGAATTGCCTGAATATACGAAAGGTAACAATGAACTTGCTACAATTTTCTATTTGACCAAGAGAAATGTTTTTGAGGAATCTTAATTATACCTGAGTTTCCAGAACACCAGAACGTAATTTATTAACCAAGTATCTCCTGTACTGCTCGCAGGTCTTGTAGTAACCATCAGTGATGACCACAGCATGTGCAAGAGACAGACAGCAAATCAAAGCTGCAAGACAGGCTACAGGCATCCATTGTTTGCAAGATGATCTTTGCTTGGGACGAATAACCACGACTTCGCCATCCAGATTGTTTCTGGAATTATTTAATTATCTTATTAAGAGTCATAGAAGCTATATCAGGCTAGTGTAATCTTTACCTGCTGTAATAACTGGAACTACGTGCTATCGTCCTTGGCTCATCCATACTTCTTGTGAAGCAAGATCTGTAGCCGTGGTATGCACCAAGACAGAGACCAATCAGTAATGATGGTACCAAGGCGTAAGTAGCAAAGTGGCAGACCTTTCCATCTCCGCCCATAAAACTTCCAAATGTGTTTATACCGTAAAGGACACATCCGCAGTCAAGATTTATGCAACTGTTGAACGTCCTGTCCCAATGTAGCCATGGGACCACCAAGGATATTACAGAGATGGCACACAAGGCCACAGAACTTGAGTAAAGTGTAGCCAGGATGTTTTCAGCTTGTGCGGAATTCATTCTTTTTATATTGATAGTCTAGTTGTACAATCTTACAGAGTTTGATGTGCCCAAACTAGTAAATCTATAGAATCTGAGTTTGGCTATTGTATGATACATTTTTTTTATTTATTCAGATTATCTGGAGTTGGCGTATTTCCTGGAAGAAGAACAAAGGTCATTCTCAACTGAAATTTACCTTGGAAATGGATAAAGCTTTTAAGAACGCAGTATCTAATTCGGTGTATGACGTTAGGCGTGGAATACCGTGAAAGAAATTAATTTCATTATACAAACATACAGCCCGTCATGTAAATGTATAGCAAACAGTGCTAAGCCTTGCTTGAGATTATATCCTTCGTGTAAAAGTCTTTAAATCATGTACTGACAGAATTTTTAACATTTTGAATATTCATTGGAATTCACAGTAGAGACTTCCTATGATTTTAAGTCGCGACCAGCAATATATCTCTGGGAGTCAATTCGTTTAGAAATTCTTTTATTTTCGTAGAAGTTATAAAATATATTATATTTTGTCAATGAATTATACATAGTTTGGGAAATACCGAAAATATTCTTACTTAATCCGTTAGCAAGTGCGTTATTTTTAGGATCTTTGACTGCTGCATTCTATATGTTGAGTCATTTTGTATAAAAAAGACATGCTCATAGAGTCGCTGATTACAATGTATTATTATTTTACGTTATCAGTTCGATGTTAGTCAAACTTCCGAAAAAAACTAAATCATATCAAGAATTTTTGGCAATCAAAAGTCAAAGAAGCATAGATGGTTTTTGGCAAAGTTAAACATTGATAAACTTCACAATAAATTTACTGGAGAGATAGACATTTGGCGCGACTTTAAAATTTCAACCCCTGTCGGAAGTTGATATCATAAATTGTTGATAGTACACTCAGGCAGCTGTCAGATTTGATGAAAAAATGTAACAACAACGTCACTAATGATTAATTACAATTAGTTTTTATATATAAAATAAAGCATTCTGATCGCTTGACGTCGTGTGATTTATTTAAAAATCAAAAAACACTGAAGTATAAATAGGCACTGTTCAATCCGATGGAAGATTGAGTTTAAGCAGATCCGCTAGTTACGAAGATTGCATAGCAACTGACTTGCTTACTCTGAAGGAACCGACGTGTAAAGGATATAAATATTTTCGAAGTACAACGCAGTGTAGTCATTCGACTTTTCCACTTCCTTAAATATTTTCTATTTAGTATTTCTCATCTTGATATTCGCTTGTCAATATCCAAAATTTGCAGGAACACCTTGTTTCATTATTCATCAGTCATTCGACCTGATTATAATTCCTAATTACTTTTCATACTTTATTAATTACTAGTTACATCGAGTAAGCGGATTCTTTGCCAAAAATTTACTGAATAAATTAGCATCTAGTGTATTTATAATGCTTTATGAAATTTGCCATATGCATGACACATCTCTCAGGAATCTTGAACCGCTCAAATTTTTTGAAGCGATTTAAAGTGTCGCGATGATGGACTTCCTAGCTCTAAAGATTACATACGCCCAGATTTCAGATAACGCTCAACTATTTATTTACTGCGGCACAGTTAAGTGCATACATAAAAAACTTGACTTGCTCACTATATGTTAAAGCGCTAAATTGTATAGTAATTTAAGCACAATAGTTACCTCTGACCACGCACTTAAGTATCGTAGAAAAAAAATTTAGCAAACCATATGTAATAATTGACAACTGTTAGATCCGTAACACGAACAACAAGTGGATTAGATGCTGATATAGTTAACAATTAAAAATCTAACGTACATAGGTGAAGGAGACTAATAAACTTATTTTAAACATCACGTACCGACTGGTGTTGATTCTTCATTGATTTGGTGTGACAATAAAAATTGTACGTAAAAGTGGAATCTTATATTGAATCACTATAATTTGAAGATCGGTTAAATGTTATTGAACTCAATTTATTGTCGAAAGTTAATTTTAATTGTAAAAACAGACTCAGTCCAGTAGTTTGAAGAAAATCGAATTCTCGTATGAAAAGTAAGCTGGTCTCACAATCAAGTGATATCAAGAACACGCTGGCAACCAGATAGACTTTGATAAGATTAAAGTATGTTTCCTAACGGTGTCTCATCGGTGGTTGCAAATATGTATCATACACCTCCATATAAGAATCTTTAAAAATGCCAATTTCTGTTAGAGACCTGATCTATTGGCTAGTCGAAATATAACTAAATAAAATATGCATTGTTTAATGGATAGTGCATGGTATATTTACACTTCTTTATTTGAGTTACATGGTATTGCATAATTCTAAAAATTGTTCGTCTTGCAATCCACGATGAAATTTTCTATTTACAAGGCAGGGAAAATTCGTTGCTAGTCTCTAAGTGGTTGGGGATGCCAAATGGTCATTTTGATCTGCAAGAGAATAGAAGGTATTTCAGCAGATCTTTTAAAATAAAATTTTTACTGTGTACGTAAACGCGCAGGGGACATGAATTAAATTCATGAGTTCTATGTAAAATGTATAATATATGAATATCATTAGGAAATATAAAGTAGGAGCCAATTTTTACATAGAAAAGTCTTTTTATTCTTTTATACTAATTACATATCTTTTCCATTTCAAATGATGTCTAAAAAGTATGCAGCATATTGTGATACTAGCGATCATTCCTAAACATCTGGGGGTAGTTGTAGTTTCGCTATGGATACTTGGATTCTCGACATGTACCTCCAGTTAGGGCGCCATTTACTAGAACCTCGTTATTTACAGTTCACTTGTATTTAAGGTGATATTGTAACAACGAATAATTTAAACAATATATTAATAGTGCGTATTAATACCCAACAGCAGTGTGAATGGTACTGCATTAATTTTTAGCCCTGAGATCAATGCATGTACATGTGCAAAGCACAGCTTAAACCATGGGCGTATTTTAATTTGTTAGAGAAAGATATATGACTTTTGGATAGTCAATCGATTGGATATATTAATTGAAGTTGAATAAAAGTTCTTGATTATGAAGTGCGCATGATTTTCATGTATGTACAGGTTCAAGATAGTATGATTTGTTACAAATAGAAGACAGATTTGATTTGAACAAAAAGCATGATATAAATAAAGCAGTGAATGAATTTTTATCATGAAGTAATGTTTGTGCTGTTGTCTTACTATTGCTCTATGGCCTCTTTTGTGTTGATTCGCAACATTAATAGACAGGAAAATATAACGACGAACGAATATATTTATAATAATTTGCATATATTGGCTAATTTAATTATTAGAATTTTCTTTAGTAGAAATTGGCTCCTAGTGACTTAGGAATTGTACTGCTTCGGCGTTCCCACTCTAATTCTAATTAATTCAGACTAAATATGTAGCATCAAGTATATACTACGCTACGACTTTTCTATGTACGATACTATTTAATACTTTAACAAATTTACATTGCACTAATTAGTACTGCGAAAGCTTCTTTTACCATCATATTTAATGATTTAAATATTTAAATTGAGCTCTCTTATTTTATGTCAAATCGATCTGCAGCTTTATACTTTCTCGTTGAAACAAATAATAAAGAAAGTGCACGAGAGTTTTGGAAGCTTCTGTTCCAAAAACAGAATTGAGAACTCTGAAAGATTAATATTTTCTGCAATGATGCTATCAAATAATCTACTCACAGTAGTACATCGAAATATATTCTACGAAACAGTCATTGACATATCTGACTGTGGTCAAAATGTCTTTACCTTTTTATTATTAAAATTCAACAATACGCGTTACTTGTTCTAAGGAAAAACGCAGTTGCTGCTTTAATAATCAGAGTGGGAACGTTCACAACAGATGAGGTTTGGCTAAAGGTGCTGCTGGTACACACACAGTCTTACGCCGGATTCATGCTGTGATGTCTAAATTGAGAAAAAGTTTCTCGGCTATTCCATAGGCAGTAGAGTGATGCGATTCCTAGTCCAACGCCACCTCCTAACGCACATTTACGCAGTCCAGCTGTGAAGAAAGTGGCTTCGTTATAAAAACTGATTCAAAAATATATCAACGTACGTCAACGGAATCACAAATAGCGATACCTGTGGATTTGAAGAGCATTCCGGTCGCAGAGGCTGCTGCTAAAGTATTCAAGGAATCATCTGTACCTCTGACCCAAGATAAAAGTACGCCAAATCCACTGTACATCACAGAGACTACTCCTAGTGTGTTTGCCAGTGATGAACCATGTTTCATAACATGATTAATTAATCTACAGATAATAAATGTGTTTTAAATATAGTATAAATTTTGTTTCATTAGTTCAACGCTGGACCATACAAAGGAATGAAATATAATTGTCCTTACTGTGTCCGTCTTAGTTTTCCTGTTTGACCCGCAAGGGTTGTTGCCTTTAAGCCTTTGTAAAGACCATTGGCACCTCCAACTCCTGCACCTATTATACATGCAGCACCGATTTGGCTGAAAGCCAGTTCAAATCTCCCTCGTTGCTTTACAGCTCCTTCAGGAAATATAAACTCCGGCTGAGTGGCAGGTAGGTATGATGGATCGAAGTTCAAGTACGGACTAAGAGGTGCTAGTCCAGGTTGTGATGTAACTGTTAAAATTAAGTTACATAATATATAAAGAGCTTGATACCATAGAAAGTTATTGAAGAGGCCAAGTATTAATGTACATTTTGGATAAACATTATCTTCCAAAACAGAACTTGATGTTTTCTTGCTGCCACCAAATATCTCGCCATTAATATCGTTAATAATAGAAGCCATGAGCAGCAATGGTTTGACAAACTAATTACAGATCTAATAAAAACCAAACTGAACAAATGGTATATAATAATAGAGGAAATCCTTGGAAATACATTAATTTCTAAGTCATTTTTATGTCAGAGTAATTGGTACGGTCTCTTGTTGTTACTTTCCACATGATGCTCACATGTTAGCTCCATGATATTTTTTGTTTTCCCTAAAGGGAAAGCATAATTCCATAGAATATACGCATAGCAGAAAGTAATAAACCTGCATACATTAAACAAAATCAGTATAGAGCAAGATTACTTCCAATAAATTCTCCATCGCTATTCGATATCACACAAAACAGGACAAGTCAGAAGTATCGGAGTACATCAACAACTCCAAAGATTGATTGAAAATTCTCATATATAAACACAATTACATAATTGCACGTGTCCTTGTACCACTCTGAAATAATATCTTCTGCAATGTAATGTGCTTCCAAAAAAATGAAGAGGTTGGAATCGATTTTTTCAAAGATATTTAAGAGTAGAAATGGAAATTGAAACAAATCATGACTCACCAGGTACGTTCATATTGTCGTTTCGTCTATTATACATGTTCGTCGCATTTTGCGTGTTCTTGTCGCGTAAATCAATCATTTTTGTCGTTTCACCGAGCTTCTAGCTCGCTGACCATTAACCGCGAATATGGCAAAGGGCGAGAGCACGCGACTATCGAAGCGTGAGCCAACGTGGGCTACCAACGGTACAGATGAAAATTCTGTTCGGCAATTTTATTTCGTGGACCACAGCACGTATACAATATGCCACTTCTCCGAAATGCCGCGAGACGATTAACAGAAGTTGCTAGAAGTAATATCTGAATATATATATATATTTTTTTGACTATCTACGAACCACACTGCATGCACGTTTTACATGCAGTAATATTAGCAGCTATTGCAAGTATGCTTATAAACCGATTTCAGTATATACCAGAGATATCTTAATCTACTCTAAGGATAATTATTTTAAACTGATTACTCATTAGGATAAATCAATTTCTTCATTGATCTCAGTAGATATTGTACCAGTAGAGTATTAAAGAAAGAAATGCATATGATAACAAAAAAGCTTGCTAAGAAAAAGTCTTGGAGAAGACTACTTTGAATTTAAAAATTTACATTAAAAATAATGCTATTGTTCTTTAATAATTTCTAGTTTGTTAATATCTAGATTATTTGATTGTATAAAATGTCATTATATCTGAAATATAACGTCAAGCGTCAGGACATTCCCAAGCGTCTGCTATTAACTTTATTGCATTATAGATTTAATTAGAATGAATTATGCTATATTTTTTTTTTAGTTGTTAATTAACGAAACGTAGATCTCAATTAACATTAAATTTAATATGTGTCGGCTAGCAGCCCTGCAATAATATCAGAAGAGAAGCTTGGAAACGCGGATCAATAATGGGCGTCGCGACGCCAGCCTCATTCGCCGTCTGCGTCGTTGTACATTTCATTTTCATTTCTCTATAAAGCATTATCGTATACAGTCAGTGTTTTCGAAATTCAACGACCTCGTGGATCGTCACATATTCCTAATGTTTATCATCATGATCATCCACGAAAATTATCCAGGGAAATATATATCTTTCACGTAAATTATTTCCTTCGAAGTACCCCGATAATATTAGACGAAGCCAACGAGACATAAATTGGACTTGTGCAATTGGATCGTATTCATATTAATCATGTAAGCGTCAACAAATAATTAATGTGGATAATGATGGTTAAGTTTATTTTATTCGTTTTTAATATCTGTCGTCCCTTTGCAGTAGCAGAAATTTACTAAACAATACAAGACAATTAATCTAAATCGTGACAATTTTTTTTTTCCATAAACAATTTACCAGACAAAGTGAACGACTTAACCCATTTCTATCCTATAAAACACTAATGACCTCTGCAGTTGGCTTGATATCCTTTTTTGCATATAATTTAAATTTGTACTAATTCATTGATGCATCGCAAGAAAAGTGAAAGGGATTTAAAATAATATTTAATTTTTTAGAAACACGGAAAACTTAAGTGATGAGAAAATCAAAAATGGAGGGTCCAAGTTTAGGATATTCTTATCATCTTCCATCAGCTGGATGGAATCTCAAGGTCAGAAATGCTCTGTCCCAATTCAGTGACCTATTTAGTGAATTTAATAAATACATCGCTCCAGCTTATCATCATGATCGTTGCGAAAGGTACAGAAGGAAATTTCTTTGTAAAATAAGAATTGTTAATTCCATTTGTATTTTTTTTGTCACAGATCTGTTCAGATGCGACTTTATTCAATGCACAAACGAGAATTCGTGATGGTTTTCATGGGATTCTTCGCCTGTTTTGGATTAGCCGTATTTATAGGTCTCGCAGGTAATAAATATATTATTAATATAAAAAAAATTATATGCGTACAATCATTGAAATAATAATTTATATCGACAGGTCCTCCTATCACTACTATCACTGAACAGAAAGCACATTTGAATGGAAGTGAAATGGCTACAGGTCCTTTCATCATGAAAACTCCAGCATTATCAACGTATAGTCAACAATTGTGGGTCATTGCTAAACTCTCCACATCAAATAACGACGGTACTAATTTAAATACCCTAATACAAGATTATCTCATTAGTAGAGAAATCATAGTAATACTCGTTCCTGAAAAAGTGATAATCCAGAAAAATATTATGGTTTTGACGATAAAATGGACTTGAAAATCCTTTGCTATATCCACTGATAAAGAAGCTGCATACATATATGTATGTATTTAACAAAGATTTGATTGAGAGATGTAATTAATGAGACTGGATAATTATAATTCACAGATGAGAAGTACGATAAGAGTTTCCAAGTAAGCGTTTCCATTGATGGTATCACTCCAGATCATAAGCCTGTATCAATTCTGGCTCCAGAAGCTGGACACAATAGGTAAGAAAAACAATAAAAAATCTTTTTTTTAAATAATTGAATCCTTCTTAAAAGGATTTAAAGATTAATGAAAAAATCTTACCGATTTCAGAACGAGGCATCTCAAGTGTGACAGACAAACATGTGAAGAGTTCGTTGTGGTCCATCTTGGATTCTTGGATTTTACACACTACATTATTACCGTGCGTTTTTACGGTCTTGAAAGTTTTCATCAACGATACAACATACGAGATCTTACGTTCTACGTCAGTAAGCACTATGTGACACGATAACGCATCATTTTTATAAGACGCGATGATTTTTTAATTAAACTATTTTCACTTTCTGTTCACAGTTTAAGAATTACAACCCGGCATTTACGCAAATAGAAATCTGGTTTAGACTGATATTTCTACTGGCTACGTTTATAGTAACGGTAATAAGATTTAACTAATTAAACTAAAAATATAATTCTCCTAATTATTTATAATTCTTCATTATTTTCTATTCCCAGTGCTGGTTTGGTCATTCCTTGAGAAAGTATCCGATACACGACTGGTCCATAGAACAGAAATGGCTGTCAATTCTTCTGCCATTACTAATCCTATATAACAGTAAGTGAATATGAGACTATTAATTGCTAATGAATATTGAACACTATGTTATACCATTTATTAGATCCACTGTTTCCTATGACATTCCTCGTAAATTCCTGGGTACCTGGGATGCTGGATGCTATCTTGCAGACTACATTTCTTTGTGGAATTCTTATGTTCTGGCTTTGCGTTTATCACGGTCTTCGCCAGGTAGATATTAATAATTTCAATAATGATGTATTCTTTACAATAGTAATTATTATTATTTTATCATCCAGAATGAGAGACGTCTAGTAACATTTTATCTACCTAAATTATTGGTAGTGGGTTTATTATGGGGTGCAGCATTAACACTAGCAACATGGCTCCGGTGCACAGAACTTGAAGATCCAACATATAATTATGTTCTCGACACATCAAACTATTATGTGCGTATACTAAAAATTAACATACTTTACATTTTGAGTTATAAGGCCAATCGCAGACGTTCAGTCGAGGATTAAAGTGAAGGCCTGCAGGACAGGTCTGCAAAAGCGGATTTCCCCAATTGCACTGATAGAAATGATCACATAAATGAGGATGAGGTAAATAAATTGGACGTGTATGATGAGCTGGGCATCTTGGTTGAGGCCTGGGACATCTTGTCCAGGATGAATCACATCGTGCCTGCCAGGGCCAGTCGCACACCTGAAGCTCAGAATTGAAGTGCAGTTCTTCTGGGCATTCGAACAGTATGGCTGATCCCCAGTCACACTTATAAAACTACAAATGAAATTGATACAAGAGTATGAAAATGATCCAAGGATCAGTTAAATGGACCAGGATCATTTAAAATTACCATACTGCAGTTGTCAGGATGAGGTAAAAGTGCAGGGTACCCAGGATCCTGAGATAATGCACATGGACTGACTTCGTCTTGATCTATATTGAAATTCTCTATAACAGTGACCTTAAACTTGACCTCACACGTTGTCTCGTTCTCAGGTATGCAGTCATAACTAGCAGAATCGTCATAGAAATATCCTAAAGGACACGGTGAATCATCCTGATAAGGATTTTTGCATAATAACTGCATAGTGCAGTCTAAATGCAGCGATTGCGATTCTCCTAGAGTTGTTATTTGTCGTCGCAATTCAGGCGGACAATCGACACTTGAAAATAGCCCTGAGGCTTCCAGCACCAATTCCAATAGTATGATTGCAATAGCTAAAAGCGATAGATGCATTAATTCTTGATTATAATTAATTTAGACAAATTCTTATACTCACCAATATAATCCATGGTTTGATAATCAATGAAGATTACTACGCGGAAGTCCTCTTCGATGAGAGTTTTCTTGGTGAATATTTTGCCACATGAAGATTTTCGCAGTCGTTACAACGACCACGACCTTAGACTTCACTGTGCTGTCCATTGCACTTGGAGCTCGACTTGTATATGCCTAACTCACCGCAATAAACTAGCTAAAAACAAACGAGCTTAGAATAAAAGCGTATCTTGTGTGTCGCGACCGGTTTATCTTCATAAATCTATATTTGCCGCTACATCGAAAGTTGAACAGAAATCGAAACTCGATCGATTAAAAAAAAAGGTGCACCGACCACAGTTAGTGGCTGACAGCAGCTGATGTGTCGATGATCTCAGTTCTTGAAAGATCCTAGCGCTATCACGTTTCCAATTATTTACCTGATCTACGACACAACTGTATTTGATAATACTATTAATTATAAGAATAATGCACTTTCATTTTTAGGGATTCAAAGTGTTTTTCTTCACGGTCGGTGGGATCTACATCGCTTATCTTCTTCTACTGATATTGAGAGCCTATAGTGAATTACGATCAATGCCATATTTTGGTAATTTATGTTCAGTGTACTTATTATTATGATCATTAATTTTTATATGTAATTTTCTTAATTTTATTACTTTATTTTTTAAACAGATCTACGACTGCGATTTCTTACATTACTGGCTGGAATAGTAGCAGGAGTCTGCGCTCTGGTGACTGCACGTCAATTTGGCGCAGGTGTCTTGGAGGATAGTTTTGCTTCACGCTTATCTACGTATTATCGTACCTCAGCTCAATTCATGGCCCTCTATGGATTACTTAATTTTTATCTGTATACGATGGCTTACGTGTACGCTCCAGCGCTCGAGCAAGTTTACGGTCAGCGTAAGTGTCATGCTTTTATTCCCTATTTAGGGAATATAATGTTACATTGATGATTCTTATATAGATTCCTCGATAACGAAGGACAATCCTGCATTTTCGATGATAAACGACTCGGACGAAGAAGTGATTTATGGATCGGACGAAGAAAGCCGTCGACCTTTGACACGCACGCCGCGCAACACAGATGACAGCGATTGAGAACTCTGAAACATCTTTTAGTTTGATTAATGGCCTGAAGAATTGCCATTTCTTGTTGATAAATGTTATTTCTCCGGCGATTATTCGGTTGGAATTGTTCTTGGATATGAAGAGCCTGCCGGATATTCTGCAACGGGCGACGATACGGATATATGAGTGTAACTGTGTATGGATATAGAATATTTGAATTCTCTTCTTTGAGCTACATGTAAATACATTATTAGGATATGAATGATGCAGCAAATTTTTCTTTGGGCCATTCATTGTCAGTTTTTATCGAAGACGCGTTATATGTGAACTCGCGTGCTTTTATTCGCTGTATATTTCTCGTACGAAAATCCCATGACCGATATATGATATACTATATTATACATATACGGATAAATATGTTATGTACCGCGCTGAAAATATTCTGGAAGACCTACGTCTCGTATTTACATATTGTTGATAATGTTGTAGACTATACTTCAGAAGTAATTTGGAAAAATATTTCGATTTTTGTAAAAACAAAAAGAGGTCATTGGTGCCATTAGGCAGCTGGTGTAGTTACCGTTGAAAATGAAGCCTCTTCTTCAAATGACTGTGTACTTAAGGAGTGGAAATAAACGTGTAATAAATTCTTTCGTACATTCAAGAAATTTATTATCTTTCCGTGTTAGAATATAATGATTTTGTGAAAATGTTTTGTGGTTTCGCACCATTTGCGTATATATATGTTGTATGTGCACCAGTAGATTTCTTAGATTGATGCGAAAACTTCTGGCGGTTTATACGTGGTACAGAATTCATTGTAATTCGTGAGTTAATTCAGTCCTCCTGATCTACAAATAGTATATATTATTATTTTGAGGGTATGTACAGAGATGAGTAGGGAGATGCACAACGCTACGGTTTTAGGCGATACCAACATCATGGCACTAAATCGTAGCGGCGAGTCTGGAAGTACGATTTTGAGATCATCGCCTCCGTCGATAACACGTATTCCGTCGTAACCGAACTAAACGTGAACACGAACGTGTAGCTTGGGCGGGCAGAGGTTCTCCGCTACTAACCGCTGGTTGCCAAAGCAACCCTTAGAACGAGACCGGCAACTATGGAACTTCTCAAGAACCATTGAAAAAGCCTACTGTTGAAACATTTTTAAGAAAGTGTTTTTCATATATTTAATTAACTAACTAACTAAATATTATTGGATCTTGATTTACTTTCAAAATTTATTCAAAATATAAAATTGAGGCTAAATCAAAATCTCGCAGAATATA